>JAUCNG010079996.1:0-14097 GCA_032353305.1 Cephalothrix spiralis
TTTAAAGTTTCGAAAATCCCGATAAAGTATGGCTTGTATGGTATCAAAATAAAGGTAATTATGAATGCAGCTCATTGTAAGTGTTGATATTGCAATTCAACCCCACTGGATGCAAAGGGAACCTTAAACAATGAGTGACCCGGAACTGGTTACTTTTCCGTCATCACAAAACACCCAATATTCATTGATTCACCCACTCCTTTTCAAAACCGGAAGTTGGTATTGCAAGAGGACAATACAATGAACAAGAGCATGTCTTTGTTTGTAGTATTTAATAATAATTGAGATGTGTTGTGCAATTCGAAAGAAAAAACAGAAATTTTAAAAATATCAAATTATCGCGTGCGTAAAAACACTATAATGGTATCCCAACTGTACAAAGGCAGAAGAACATTATTTTTCAGAAAATTTCAATTCAAAGCCCAATGTTAAATTGCAGACATTAACTTTCCACATTTGTGACCCGAAATATCAAAATGAGTTATCTTGACCTAAGTTTTAAAATAAAAAATTGTATTATCTCAAAGTATTATCTAAGATACAGGCATTTACTTTGTGGATCTTTGTGTAGTGTCAGAAAACACTTTCTGAAATTTATCGATTTAAACAAATGCTTTATATCGAGGCAAAAAACGGAATATCATAGAATGACGTTAAAATTTGGTGTTCGCTTTTCGCGGCACGAATTTCAGTACTGTATCTCAACGGAATGTATTATATGATAGTAAAATAAATTGACGCATCGACAGAACAGAAGTGAATACCATTTTAGGCACGTATCGACCACATCCCATTTCCGTAAAACAGGTGACCATTTTAATAGTTTTCTCATCCCTGTCACTTAACACTTTTTTAGGTTTCTATGATGGTAATGTCGTCAGTATATATACATTCGAACACATATTTTTTTGAATTTATGGCGACATAAAAAACACGAATTTATCAGGACGTCCAAAATAGCGTCATGACGGACCTGTATTGATATTCGTATATATAATATTGTGATGCAGTTTCACTATCATTGAACTTTATTCCGTTGACATACAGTGCTGAAATCTATGCCACGGAAAGAAACCTTCAATGTTAACATTATTCCAAAATTGCAAGCAGAAAGCTCCTATTTTCCAAACGCCAAGTTTTTAAATAACGGGCAACGATTTTAAACGTCATTCTATGATATTAAGTCATATCGATATCTCGGGTCACATTTGCATGTACTGCTTATACAAAAAAATATACATATTGATAGTTTTCTCTAACGAATCACGACACCTTTTGGCAAGCTAAATACCTCATTGTTAGATTTCTAAACTTCCTACCTGCGATAACGTAAACGTAAAAATTACTCAAACTATTAAGTGCACGAAGAAAATCCCAAACAGGACTATACACGAATCCTACATAATAATATCCAAGAGAGGCATTGGCAAGAAAAACAAAAAAAGTATAAAATGCATATGGCACTTCAAAAGCGATGTTTAATATTAATATGCATACCACTTTTATGGTAATTTCATCATTACTAACACTAGTGTTAGCGTTAGTTATTTTTTCATGATCTTTTTTCGATTTAAGATAATTTCGAAGAAACAGAGTGTTGATAATTACCATAACCAAAAGTGGAAATAATATCTCCAAAAAACATTTACTGAATCCATTGTAGAAAGAAAAATATACATGAAATATAAACATGGAAATTGGATCAAATAAGTCCAGTATTTCTCTACTATTAACCCGCCAGCGCTTGGCACACTTATCAAAAAAAATATAGGGATAAAACTGAAACAGTATAGGAAACAAGAAAATATACGATGCCAAAATAATACACAGAGAAACCTTTTTCGTTCGTCCCATCGTGCAAAGTGTTTTTGCTTTTAAAGGATAACTCGTAACTATATATCTCTCCACTCCTACGAAGATGGTGAACCAAATGCTTGCTAATTTACCTGCTCTTCCTAAATAGAATGTAACAAAATTAGTTAACTCAAAATAAAAGAAAATTACTTCAGGTAATTTATAAGCTTGGAGACTTAGCCTGTTAAAATGGAAATATCCTACAATAGAGAATATATCGAATATTGCTATCATTCGAAGAATGTAATTTGTCGTTGTTTTTGGAGTTTCTTTCCCCAATACTTTGATACACAGAATATTGTTAAATAATCCTAAACACAATACCGCAATCGGGATGATAACGTTAAATGCGACGTACTGTACATCCTTAGACTGGGGACTTAACATGTTATACCAATATTCGTTATAGTTGCAGTATAAGTCAAAACGAAAACGTGTACTGGTAGAAATAGTGGAATTACTAGCATTGAACGAAGTATCCATTATATCACAACTGATGAAAGCTTTGGAAAGAGATCATATAACTCAACGAATATATCAATTCATAATTTATTAGGATACAGAAAAGTTATTCCAGTATTGAGTAATATTATTAATATACTTATCAAAGTATGATAATTATCATAAATAATAACCAGGGAAGGAAAAGTTGATGTATTATTGCAGAAATTCTGATTTTGGGGTGTCGATTGACGAATAATTTGATTACATCATCTCAAATTACTTAGGCTTTCTAGATTAGGCTCCTTACGCCGTTTCACATTGATCATGTAATTTATCAGACGGAATATTGATTTTAAGGTTTCGATTGGCGACGAATCTGATTACAGCTTCAAATATGGCCTAGCCTGTCAGAATGAAGCCTAAATTCACGCTCATAGCTCCCTTTTTATAGGGACATGCATTTTGTCACATCAAATACAGATTTAGTGATTTCGAGAAATGGGGAATTTGATTACAGCAACTAAAATTACTAAGTCTCTAGATGAAGCCGAAATCCACGCTCCCTTAAGTTACGCCGTTTCACATGTATCAAATTCAAATTTATTTATGGGGACCCAATAAAAGGGTATGCCTTTATATCATGTATTTTATCAGATGAAATATGGATCAAGGGGATTCGATTGACGACGAATCTAATAACAGCATCAAATATTACTTCAGACTTTCTAGATCAGGCCTAAATCCACACCCCGTGCATTATTCAATTGCTGGGTGGCACAATTTTTGAGCTATTTTTACTTTAAATTAAAGTAGTCTTTTTTGTCCAGAAACGCAATTCTTGCTAATTTTGTAGCCATTGGCCAATTACACAAGTTTATGGAACTTTTGGGGTTAAACCTTCAGACCCCAGCTTTCGGATCAGAAAATATCGGGTTCGACCCTTTTTGGGAACCTAAAAAAATTGCAAATTTGGCCCCTGAGGCCCTTTCGAAATAATAACTTGAACCTAGAATTTCCACAAGCTTTCTGAAAATATAAGGATTGATGGGGTTTAGGCCCGCACTTCCGAGATTTTGGCGGGGGCGAAAACTGGGGTCAGAAGGTTTAACCCCAAAAGTTCTATAAACTTGTGTATTCTAATCAAAAAGAAGTTATTCATTATTAATTGAATAAAAGACTGAATAACTGGTTTTCACTTCTTAGAGTTATAAAAAACCACAACAATGCACAATCTTAGAATTTTGGAACTGAAAATTTGCGATCAGAATGACACGGAAATAGTGTTTATCATTTCATCGAGCTGAAAAATGTTAATATTTAATAAGTTACTAAGATGTAAAAAATGCAGAAAAAACGGTTTAGCACTTCTTTTTAGCTTACGTGCACAATTTGCTTATGTTTGCCGTTTGGGAATTTAAACAGAATATTGATTTCGAGTTTCAACTAAATATTATGTCATTCAGCATTTCTTGTTATTAAAGGAGAAAATTAATACCATTTCCTGATTCAAAGTCAACTATCTTCATTAATATCAATCACAGCAACATGAAACTTTATATATCAAAATATTTCTAATCAAAATCGCCTACACAATCATTTAGTTGTTTTTGGAAAAATTTAAAATGTTGAAATTAGTATAGTTATGCACCAGTCAATGAAATGCACCGGGGGGAATGTGGAAATAGCGCTGCGTAGCGATATCGCTTGGATGGCATTTTTTTGGCGCTAGGCCTCGCAGGCGGGGATATTTTTTCAAGCGCTATCAGTCGCTATGGATCGCCCATAGGGGCGGGGAATTTTAAATTATTACAGAAAAAATCCGCTTGCAAATGAAACAAATGAGCAAAACACAGAAATTTTTTAAAAAGAATAACTTTCAGCTCAGCCGCGGTGATTTTGCTTTTTATAAAAATGTTTTTTTTCATATACTAGATATGTACCGCCACCCTATCCGCCGTATCCGGGGACATCCGCAATCCGCGTCAATTTTTTGCCGTTGCCCGCAGAGATATAAGAGCATAAGTAGAATCTTGGTAAAAACAATAAGTTTTACACTACGTGACAATAGATCTTATCTTCGAATTGTATTGCACATTAATTTAGACGGATTTTGAGTGAGAGGCCGAAAATGATCATTTATCGGTATTTCCATTTTTATCACACAAAGAAAGTCAACAAAAAAAATGTAGGTAGTTGGGTCACGGATCATAATATTAGGCAAAATTGGGTGCATGCACGTGATCGATAAGATATTACATTACCAATTAGATTTTTTGATATATTGTCTGTGTCCGTGGTTCTCTGTAATCTTATTACAAATTGTAGCCTAACTGAACTTGAATAAACTTTTGATCTTTGGTCACACAAAATTAAACCATTTATTTATTTTACCTGGATATACTAACATTACGGGTTGATATAAGTTCAAAACGATGTTCTAATGTCGTATATAGTGATTTACTGTATAAATAAATGTTTTGTTTATTAGCATTTAATTTGGTTCAAAATGGATAAGTATGACACTCCATCTTCAGAGATGATTTCAAAATCAAAAGATGAGACATTATCTATTACGAAATCATACAAAAGGAGGTGGTACATCCTTACTGTGTTTTCAAGTATTTGCATTTTATCTAATGCGGGTGTAAATGCCTATGGATGTATCGCTAGCTCGGCAAAGGTTGTTTTTGGATGGCAAAATTCTGACATTGCTTTAATGTTGTTTACTCAGACCCTAGCAATGATTGTTTTATTTCTACCTATATCTTGGCTAATGAAGGCAAAGGGACTACGGTATCCTATTTTATTATCAAGTTTATCAATATTTGTCGGGACTATTTTAAGATGCTTACCACTATCTAACCAATGGTATAAACTTGCTGCTAATTTAGCTGCTCTCATCAACAGTGTAGCAGTTACCACTGGTTCGTTTGGATCTACAGCAGTGAGTGCAGCCTGGTTTCCAGCAAAGGAGAGAACAGTGTCAACTTCAATCGGGGTATTATCAACGGTACTGGGTGTTGCTATATCGTACCTCATAGGTCCACTAATGGTACCTGGTGGTCCTTGCATTAACGCGACCAATGGTGGTTTAAGCAACTGCACAGGAGAGCAATTAAAAACTGAAAGGAGTAAAATTATGATGCTTTTCTATGTCGAAGCCGCTGCAGCAGGACTTTGTTTCTTAGCCTGTTTAGTATATTTTCCGAGTTTACCGCCTAAACCACCTAGTATATCTGCTGGAATCAAACGTGCGGAACATTTTCTTCAGGACATCAAACAAGTATTTATTAAAAAGGATATTTGGCTAGTAGCAATAGCTTACTGCCTAGTTGGAGGAATTGGTGATGCTTGGATATTTGGGCTCAGCCTCCTGTGGGCACCATTAGGGATATCACAACAAGAAATTGGAAGGATAGGTTTTTTATCATTGATATGTGGTAGTATTATTTCACCTATCTTTGCTAAAATAACAACGTTAAACATATTCCAAAAGCGTTTTAAAGCTATATTAATTATTTTGAATATCTTATGCGCTTTATTTTGTACTTGGTTTTTATTAATGACACTGGGTTATATTCCTTTAAATATGTTATTTATGTACATCAGCGTTATAAGTTACCGAACAATTGTTTCAATTGAAGCCCCGTTATATCTCGAACTCTGCTGTGAAATGGGATATCCTATTCCTGAATCGGTCAGTACATGTTTTGTAAAATTTATTTTTAATGTATTCATGGCTTTCTTTTTTATTGTATTTTTCATTCCAAATATGAGTATAAACTGGCTGAATTGGGTACTTGGAGTTTCAATTCTTTTGGCAATTATGTTATGTTGCGTCTTTAAGCCAAGCTACAAAAGGCATTCCCTGGATTTACCTAAAACATTATAAGCCTGTTAAAAGCCTAAATCAAAATGAGGGTTGCACACGTGAGTATCGTACTCTATTTAATAATTTAGACTGGATCTGTGAACATCGTTCCGAATTAAATAGTCTTAAATGAATTGAATTCAATTGTTTTGTTAATTTTCTGAACGCATTTCTGAACGATGCCTTAATCAGAATTGAAATGGTATCAAAACGGCCTTAAGATGCCCCAACGTACTACCCGAGCCCAACCACTAGGTTGGTGGGTTGGCAAAGACTGTTATAGTATGTGCTGGAGTATATCAAAATGAAGCTTATGATGAATGTACAAATGTACAGACATTAATTTAGAATTTCGAAAGACAGTGCTATATATTGCTCATCAATGCTAAACAGCTGCATTAATTTAGCAGGATTCAACATGACCTTTATTTTGATATGTTACAAGCCATGCTAATAGTAATCTTAATCAGACAATAATCTTAAGAAATTTCTGCGAGGTTACCATAAAAATAGTGACGTCATGGTTTGAAAATAAAACATAGATAGTCCATGTTATTTTCGGGAATACAGTTTTGCATAGCAGACACAAGGACCTACAGATATATATGTCATCAAGTGTACCGGAACAATAATCTAACCTGCAGACTTTGTGGGGAGCATGAGGAAGACCAAGATGATGTCCTCATGCAAACAAGATCGAGTTTAGAATCACAATTGAGGACATTTTCAATGACACTGACCTCAAAGCAACAGCAAACCATTAATAAAGCACTTGCACTGAAATGTATGTTTGAATCTTCAGCTTTAAAAAATGGAAAGCCCAATTTTTTTTAAGTGATTATTCAGCTAATCTTACTCACAAAATGGCATCTTGCAAGCAGGGTCAAGTTGAGTTTGATATGTTCGATTTTAAAATATCAAAAAAATTTAAGAATGTGGGCAGCTGGTGGAAGCCAGGGGGAAACCCAGAATGTCAGATTACACATATGAAATTCATCTTATTCTTAAATCTGCATCGATATTACTAATTTAGTAATATCAATGCAGATTTAAGATGAATTTCATTTCTGATGATTCATTGAAAAACGATACTAGCTAGAGAGGTCACTAGCTACAGGTATTTATAATAGAGCAACAAGGCATATTAAATTTCAAGCTCAGCAAGGGGATGTGATCTTCTCACTGAGTCAAATTTACTGAGGAAATATATTTTGTACATCTTGTATTACGTGCAAAAATGCAAAGAAAAAAACGATTTTAAAGAATTATACAATGTTATTCTGTTGGCAATTTTTTTCAAAAGGGCTGGTCGTATCAATAATTGGTACCAATAATTATTTGCCTATTTTACGTTAACAGAATTTTAAAGGTAGATTTTACCTTTTTTGTGAATTATGACAGTGAATTTTAAGAGGTTGAGGCCATATGCCGCTATAAGGTTCAGACAGCTTCTTTAGTGTAGAGCCGGACTACTTTCGCCATACAAAAGAAGCATGTGAACCATAACCAGCATAGCAATTTTTGATCCAAAGAGCACAGGGCTTTACAAAAAAGATAAACAATTACATGTAATTGCAGATTTTCATAGATAATACTGAACCAATACCTTTACACTATGATATATTACTATTATGGTTTAGATCTTCATTTAGGAAAATTATCTAGATTACGGTTAACGATTTAGGTTATTTCACCTAAGGCTAAAAAGCTTTAGATCTATACCTCGTTTTATGACCGTTTTTTACTTTATGCCACTATACATTTAAGGAGTCAATTTTAGATAGATTTACGGCTTACGAAAAACCCTTCCAGACCCTCCTGAGTGAGACAGAGAATGAGAAAGACATATGAAGTTTGAACTTGAAGTTTGAATTTTGAAGTTTTCATTTAGTTTTGACTTTTGAGTTTTGAACAAAAAAATATTTTAAAAATTTACCAATTGACTGTCATGTGTCTTGTGTTCTTTGACATTCTGATTTAAGCTGTCAAATGGTCAGTGTGCTTGTGCAAGCCAGTTAAGTGGCCGTTTCACTACACTTGTATTTAAGCTGTTTTTGTTTCTGCCGCCATGCATGATTGTGACACAATCGCAAGACTGGCGTGAAGTTGGCGGCCAATTATCCAGCGGCCCAGTTTTTTATCTTGCTCTTTTGTTTAACCTGAGATAATTATTCTGAGTTTTTTTAGTAAAAAAGCTATATGATTAACAAATGGATATTATACCATGCAACACAAAAAACTCAGAATTCTTATCTCAAGTTAAACAAAAAATCAAGATAAAAAACTGGGCCGCTGGATAATTGGCCGCCAACTTCACTCCAGTATTCGCAAGGGATTATGGGATTATCGCTTAGGACAATTATTCTCTTTTTAAATAAAATGTAAATTGATCGTTATTCCTCTAATTTGAGCACAGATTAGATTTTAGAATAGAATTTATGATTTCACTAATAAGATAAATGCAGAAATTTATATTGTGCAAGTTACGGTACTTTTTTTTTTTCTTCATCGTATCGAGGTACAAATTTTGCAAGGAACTAACTTGTGAAGCCGCTTATGACAAGTCTCAAAATGTCGGAAAGTTCGTAAAATATGAAATTGATGATATGAATGATCAGTTAGTCATGTTTTGATTTTCAGTTCATGCCTGGGGTATCGATTGATTGTAAGTAACCTTCCTATCGAAAGCACATACAAAACTACAAAACAAAAATTGCTTCTAGATTGTTTATCTAGAATCAAAATTCAAATGTAAATTTATGTAGATTCTATACCTGGACTGGAGAGAATTAGTATAGCATCTTCTATTGTACAGGTAATTACTCTTAATACATAAGTTACATATCTATATTACATGCAATTCTTCAAAGAGGAACTAACATCTAGAGGTTGATATAAAATTTGATCTTGACTTCGAACATAATGCACTAGTCATTGAACTGGATCACCATATAATGGGTGCGGGGATTAGTGATGCAAGCGTCAGATAGGGCAATCCTACGCTCGCCTATGCCACTTATTAATGTATCGCTAGCGATGACAGCGCCCTTTTAACGATATGTAACGGTATTAGGGTCGGTCCCTTAACGCTGACCGCAAACCACCATTTTGTTTCTCTCGGTTTAAGATAAGTAAACATTTTTTGGATTACATTCCAATTTCATACATTTGGAGAACTACGAGCTAAATAATGATTATATATTAACTAATAATATTTCGACAATGCTCTGATAATTACACTAACTTATTATCAAATTTGAGTAATTATTTATTTAATAACATGTTTACTAATGTATTGGTCTAGTGTTCGATCTGTAACGCCGATAAGCGCCCTCTCAACTTGTCTCGCTAGCGATGCAAGCGCAATATTAATGCAATCATTAACGAGTGCTTGCAGCGCTAATCCCCGCACCCATATGGTGATCCATTGCGTTGACTAGTGCATAAATTTGAGTTAGAAATTCAATGTCATGCAATGTAGACAAATCGGAAATTTCCTTCTATCTTCCAAGTTCCAATACAGATTAGACATTGAATTTTCAAATCAAAAGTTTAAAGTTTTTTTACATTGAAATAATTAGGTTATGGTTTTAACTTAATTATGTTCTTAGTGTAATAAACTAATAATGTGTACGATCAAAGATGCTACACTAAATCGCTATCTTGCTGTCCACAAATTATATCAATGAAAGAGTGTTTGTTTAGAAAATAATGACGTCTTTGCCAATAGTCGGCCAATCACCATGTCTTAAGAAAGACAGGTCTGGTAGTATAAACGACAGCTTTTAAAGCCCCTGCGTCCTTAGAAAGCTACTGCTGCTTTTGAAAGCCCTGGTATTAAAAGCTGCTGCTTTTAAAGCCTGGTATCAAAAGCTGCAGTATTTAAAGGCTGATATTAAAAGCCCCAGTTCTTTTTAAATTTATGGTAATTTTTAAAAGCTGGAGCTTTTGGAGAAAACTGCAACTTTTTAAATAAGCCACAGTTTACCACAGGCTACCAGTATAATGGTATATTTAAGCATGTGATAATGACACTGTATAATAAATATTAAACCATACACAGGCTGCACGGTCATCAGTTTTCCTTGTGGATGCCCCTAATACAAAGTATCACGGTAATCTTAGATTTCCAGGCGTGGTGGAAGATTCCATTTATTGAGGGTGCACTGTGTGAGTTGTACCATTGGAATCGCTATGGTAGTTAAATAACTGTTGTAATGGCCACTACCCACAATTAGAATATATTTAGGTTGGGTTGTGAGGGAAGTTGCTGCTGATGGGCCTCTAACTGATGATGGCTCCAAATTAAAAAAAACTTATATATATACTACTCAACAGTTGATGTTAGTTATGATATAATACTGCTAAATGAGGCGCAAGTGAAAAAAATTCTTTAACTACAGTATATCGCTAATATATAGGATATATATTTCACTGATTCATTTTATGTCATTTATTAAACCCAATATTAGGAATGACATTAAATATCGGTAGGCCTACCACTCTCAACCCACCTTTATTGATCTTATTGTACGTCACTGTTTTTTTTCTACAGCTTTTTTCTTCTTCAGATTACCAATAAATATTCGTAACTTTGGCATGATGTATAGTGGATTTGCTGAAGGTGCTGCTTATTATAACATTCCAATTGATAATGGTCATGTCATTGATTCTGCTACTCTACCACCAGAGTTTATGCCAACTTATGATGCTCCAGACCCTTGGTTCAGGAGCAGTGTGATTCAATCTGACTTCTTGGTAATTGCTGAATTTTCAGAACTTGAAGGACCAAAGCCACTTGTAAGTAAAGTCGAAATATCATTATAAAGTCTGATATGAACCAAACACTGAAATATGTTTGGCCAATGAACACATAGGATAAGAGGATATATTCATTTAACTCAAATTTAAAACTTAATTCAAAAAATATTAACATAAGAGAGGCCTAGGAAGAGTTTTAAAAGTGTATGACGTCACATGACATTGAGAAATAATTGAGGCTCAGTAGGTCAGTTGTGCTTACGGGAAGTTAAGTACATGGATGGGTGACAAATGCCCTGCTTATTCAATATCAGATGTTTTTATAACAGTTCATATGTCTTCCAATGGACGTACAAGTATCATTGTGTGCCTACGCATGGAGGGCGAAAAGAATGACAGTCTGATAGACCTAGGTCCTAATAGGGTATCTGAGGATTGGAGATAATCAAGTTAATTTCTAGAGATCTATAACTATAATCATTTTACGAAATGAATAAGTAAATACCGGTATTAAATTTACAGCTACATGTACCGCATAGAAATTTATGTTAATACAGTTTATATTTTTTTTTGTAGATCATCATTCCACACAATAATGAATGGAACAGAGACTTCGACATTAATCAGTTTGTTGTTAAAATTATGTCTGTTGATCACCAGTGTCCTGGACTTGGAAAATTCGATATGCCAGAAGATACGCAAGTAGTATTGAATGAAAGTTCATTGGGTATTTATTCGTATGTGAGTATATACCTTGTTCTACTTCTCAAAAGCAAAGTCGGAAAACAGCTTGCTTGATTTCCAGTATTGATACTGAGCATCGGAGTCTCTTTACACTTAAGTTTTCAAAACGGCATGTGCATTTAAATACAACTTCGCGTCGAATATCTATGATAAAGGATAGCATTTTACTCTCTATACAGGGTGTTCCAATATTTAGAAAACAGCCAGATGACTCCATATATTGTGGCTTAATTATGTATTGACCATATCACTAGAGTGATCATGGTATACTTATTCAAATAAAATAAATTTGGTGCTAATCTGTCGAACAAGAACTGAGCTACATCAATTTCCCCAAAGAACCAAAAAGTTAAATTTCCCCAAATGAACGTCCTTTCTGGAAAATGTGACTCTCGGAAATGTGTTTTTATGACTTGTTAATTTTTTTAAATTTCTTATTCAATTTACTATTCACAAAACAAATTATTAAAATTGAAATGTACTGAAAATATTCTAGATTAATTTTACAGTGATTGAAATAGCATTCTCTCAATTTAGGGTGGGGAAAATAAAACCAGAGGTTCTTCGGGAGAATCATCGTAGCTCCTTTAGTTATGAATCGATCTACATCAAATTTGCTTTATTCGGGAGAGAATACCAGGTTCTCAAATATACATTTTTTGCATTTCATAATTAAGTCACACTGTATATATTCTAGCATAATAATTGTTTGTAATTTATTATATAGGTACACCATTTTACGCTTCATGATTCACAAGCTCGAGGATTCGTGCGTCCATTTTGTATGGCATATGTAACACCTGACCAGAGGTAAATTTTTTTTGTCACTTTCTTCTCGACCAGGCCAGGAGTTTGTCAAGGGTACCGCCGCGCCGGGACTGTTGATCCGAAAACTTCACCCCAAAGTTTTCTGACACCGGTCCAAGATATGCACAATTAAGTCGTAATAATATTCAGTCTATCTCTCCATTAATGCTTATAAAAGGGGGCACTGGTAAATGATAACGTCATTCCATAAACTCATCAACAAGTTGAAACTAGGACTAGAAAAAAACTAATCTGCTTACTACCGATTACCTTGGGTTTTTGACAGTGCATTTGAGATAATTACCAATTAAAAAATTAAATGTACTTCAAATTCTATTGTTTTAGTATTTTTGTTTGCGATCCCAACGCGTACGTCCCATCTTTAGATTGCTGTTTTTCATTGTAACTAAATTCTAAATCATTATATTTTTTCTAGGAAAGTGATGAAGTTTTTTGAAGAAATGCAAAAGGAATTTGGACAGGTAATCATTTGAATAACGTTTTTAAAACAAGACTGATAAAAATTCAACATGGAAATCAATTTAGATTATTTTCATTCCATAATGCAATTTAAAACCATTCGAATAGATGAACTATAAATCCGTATCCTTGGTATTTCTTAAAAAGTACCGTATCGACGAAAACACAGAATGCTGATTAAACATCAACAATAATGTCCAAAACAAATAATTTAGTAATAATATATTATGAAGCAAACATAGAATCCTCGGACTCGGAGAATAATAAGACGATTTAAACAAAAATTTCGGTGTGTATTTCCTTCGTCAGTGGTTATTATGGAAAAATGATTAAGCAATATATAGCATTGTATGTGAGAAAACTGTTGCATATGTTCCTGAGTTCAGGAACTTCTAGTTAGTTAAATGTTTTACAATACATGTACATGTTGTATATTGATTTTTAACCAAATGTGTATTTTGTTTTGAATAGGTTTCATGGCTTTTTAAATATGGAAACTTGAAGTTGTTTCAAAAGGATTTGATAGCATATCGGGCTGATCTTAAATATACATTAGGTAAACCTCAAAGTTAACTTTAATGAAGTATTTTCTGTGTTACATAATGTAATGGCATTAATCCTAAACCAATTAACCCTGTTTCTTGACTGCCTCGGTAGACTGCGATAAGTCTACATAGGGAGTATGTTGACTATCACAGATTGTAGCAAGCTTTGGGCCGACCAATAGTAGTATGCGAATACTACCTCAATGCTTTCCAAATCGCATAGATGACATGGTACTAACCTCTCGTTTACTAGAAGAAGAGTAGACAATAGACTATACCCCCTACTTCTCACTTTCTCAAAAAGGTAAATTTCTGAACGCCCTAATCCAAAAAGAAAGTTATTGAGGATGTCTGGATCACTTCCCCTAGTGACCCATTGATGGAACTGGAAATTGAAGCTATCTGAACTGAGAGACCATCAATCAAGTTCTTAATTGTTCGCAATTGATATCTGTTTTAATTTATAATCCTATAATTTGAAAAATAGCTATAATGTATATGTATCTTCATGTTGACTTTACGTACTTTTAGATGCGCTTAAGAATACTGCTGAGAACCCAGAAAATGTGTCATACGAAGATATGAAGATAT
>JAUCNG010084440.1:0-14064 GCA_032353305.1 Cephalothrix spiralis
AACGTCAAATACAATAAAAATTTTTTAATTTTTGGTAAAACCAATTACCCCCCCCCCCCTTTGATTTTAAATATGCCCTATTAGCCAATGAATGCATTGTTACGTAAATACCTAATACCTCAAACTAGGTATTACTGCTGGAGGATCGTAAATCCTACCCATCCCCACTGGGTTTTCTTTATAAATGCATCAACAACCTCCTTCGTCCATTGATCAATGACAACTGTTGCTGAACCGTATCTGAAATATTTGACGAAATATTCTTTGCTTTTGCCGCTAGTTCCGCTTTCTTGCCGATCTTGTACCTGATGTTTTTTCCTTTATCCGTGACAAAGTCGAGAAAGGAGTATTGATATTTATTGAAGGATCAATTGCCATATCAACATCAGTATCACAGCCAATTAACTACTTCAGGTACATCACTTGGTTTATTGCGAATCGTTGCTTAAACTGTTTCTATACCTAAGCAGCCTGTACATACATATTTTGAGCGTGGTTCTAAGAGTCCCTCCTTTAACATATATTCTTTTGACGGGCGATGTTCAATACATTTACATCTCCAAAGTTTTGACGTACCTTAAAGTTATTTGTGCACATGCACTTCAGGCTCTAACTTGGATTACTATCTGGTCGAGGGAGCAGAGTGAAGAGACAGCAGAAAAGTTCCCAAGCAAAGTTCTACTCCTTTACATAAAGTCGTCTGAGATGGCATTTCGGAATCCTTGGACAGCTGTCACCTCATGCACTTCGGGTGCATTGGGATACATTTTCGTAACATAGGTCAGAATACTATGAGCGAGCTCTTCAGAAGTCTCCCCCTTAACCCTGCGCTGCCATAATAAAAGTCATAAAATACTAAATATTTTCTTCCCTTTATCATAACATTAAATTAATATCACAGTTAATATAAAAATTTGGACAACTTCGCAGTGGTTGATCACATTTAAATGTCAAAATTTTGCTAGCTGAAAAAAGTAGCGTCCGCCATTGTTGTTGACATCCGGGCAATCAAAATAACAAGATAATTACCTCTTTATTACAAGTAACTCAATAGTTGCCAAAAATCACAAACAGGAAAAATTTGAAATTGTAAGAAAAAATACTAACTACAATCTTTTAAAACATGAAACAATTCTCAAAAAAAACTTATAAAAAATAAAACTTATATTTTAGGCTATTTCTAATGTTAAATATTATTGGTAACCGTTTTTAATCTGAATTTCAGGTCCTTGTGAAAAAAGTTCCAAACGATCAAGTTCTGGTATTTTTGGACAGTTTAATGGATGGTTTGTTAGATCCTCAATCACATGGTTCGTCTGGCGCATGCGTAGTAATGAATGGCATAATAAAAGTTAGAGGTGGTGAACTGTTTAAGGATGTAAGTATACGTGTAATAATTTCTAAATCATTGAATCAAAATTGTTTTAAATAAATTTAGAAACACATTTATACAATTAATTACAGGATAATGGGTATGCAAGCAAAATCCAGGTAAACTTTTTTGACTACATTTAAAAGAAGTGTAGATGTGATTTTTTTAATGAAAGGAAGATTATCGTAGATGGAGTAGTATATTTTCTGATTAGTATTAGTTAATCATAAATGGAAAAAAGCGACATATTAAATCATTTCTGTGTACCACGTTGGTATAGTGGTAAGAACGCCCTTCTTGTAATCCATGGATCCCGGTTCTGTAAGACTTGCCTTTCTGTAGCTGCTCCTCTTTCGTTGCCTTTCCTTTTCCAAGGACATATCAGACGACAATGGCGACACACTCTCATTCGGCTCATTTGTTTTGGAAAAAACAGCCTTTCTACATTGGATCCAACTTTTTTTTGGATAATAATTCTCCCATGCGTTTCCAACAACTTTCCATCGTGAAGAACTTTGGACAAGTTCCTCGGATAGCATTGGCTCCTGGTGGCTCGGTTAGATTAAATGAGTAGAGACCTTCAAAATTATAACTCCCGGTCTGTCACATGTCCGATATATATAGATGGGGTGAATTTTGTTACATTTAATGTTACTATATTGTCCTCAGACAATACAGCCTTCGCTTTCGTAAAAGCGACATTGATTTTATCCTTTGAATCTCGTACATGTACAGGAGCGTTTGGATATAACTGCTCAATCTGCACTAGCCATATCTTTTGACATATTTAGAAAATTGGACCTGAGGGAGGGAGTATTGGACTGAAAATGGACTGTATATATTGGACTGAAAATGGATTAGATGCTAAAATTCAATTTTGAAATTTTATAGTACGTTGTTAAAAAATAAAGTATGAACAAAAAATAGACCAAAATTTTTAAATTATTTGAATTTTGAATTGAAGTTATTTTTGAACTTTATTAGAATCATGTTTTTGAACTTTATTAGAATCATGTTTTAGTTTCCTATTCAACCTTTTGACGAACTGGGTCTTTGTAATTGTTGATCCCGAGGCCGCATTGTACCTCATCATCATGCTAACCTTTCTTGGGGATAGCAGTTGCTCTGTTCCGGCATTTTCTTTTCTTTTTAACTATTTCAGATCGTACTGTACTTCTGGCTGTTGGGAAACTATAAAACATCTCAAGATATTCATTTAAGGTATCGGGGTTACGTGAAGAACTTTTTTGTAAACATGTTGCCCTTTTGAAGACTGTTTTGACGCTTTTTTCAGTCCGGAGGCCTCCTCACTGAAGCAAGTCTTTAAGACTGTGAAGGCCACTACCATTGAGGATCTGGTGGCGACCTCCACAGTCTGACAGCCATTGATCAGTGCTAGCTGCCTGTTCGGCAGCCTTATCAACTGCCATATCAACATCAGTATCACTTAGTGGATCAGCCAATTCAACTACTTCAGGTACATTACTTGGTTTATTGCGAATCGTTGCTAAAACTGTTTCTAATCAGCCTGTACATACATATTTTGAGCGTGGTTCTAAGAGTCCCTCCTTTAATCTTTGGTACATCCATTTCATCAACATGTGCGTGTGGGTCATTGTGTGGCTCATGGTTTGTGTCTTGGTTCTCTAATTCTGTGTCTTTATAAACCTAAAGAAGTAAGAATATATCATGACATAATTTTACACATTTGTAACCAGAAATTGAAAATCTATCAAAATAGACCATGCTGATGTGTCACCCTCTTGATCTTAGGTTGGACTCTACCCGACCAATCATATGACTAGTGTGTGACATACCGTCACATTATATATAGATATAGATATAACTTTATTGATATAAAGCCGCTAGGGCCGTATCAAAAAAAACAAAGACGAGAACAAGCAAGATGATAAAAATAATTTAAATTGCTTTATAGATTCTGGAAATGTATGTGAATTTTCATTAATATATGTATGAACTTGACTCTGAAATTGACCTTGAAACATTTGGGCAGGGCCACAAAAAAGTTTACTTTGCTCTTAGCTGCTTCTCAAACGACCTTGAAATGCAAGTGAAGGTCAAATTGACCTTGAAAAATTTGGACAGGGCCTCCGGCCACATCTTTGTCATTGATGATCATAAGACTAACAAACAAGTTGAAAAAAATTCAAATTTGTGTACATTATCCGCAAATTTTAAACAAAATTGAATTAATCTACTATGACCTTGACTCTAAAATTGCCCTTGAGAAATTTGGGCAGGGCCTCCGGCCATATATTTGACATTTAAGTTCATAAGAATAACAAAATATTGACATGGGTTGAATGAAAGGAGTAAAAACTTATATCAAAAATATACATTTTAACAAATGAAGTACTATACAAATGACTCAAAATTATTCAATATTTGCTGCTCAAACTACCTTGAAATGCAACTGAAGGTCAAACTACCCATGTAAAATTAATTATGATACTTACTTCGAGTATGTTTCCAAATATGAACCTTAAAAGTAATGATTTTTTCGACTTATATTTTAGTGAAAAACGAGTCATTTTATTACCACTTTTTTTACCTTCAATCATAACATTGACCTCTGCAATGACCTTGAAAAACTTGCAGAGAGTTCCAAGCCTACCATTTCTCTTAGTTTATACAAAGTCAAACAAATGAATACAAATTTCAACTTGACACAGAGCAAACCGAAAAACAGTAAAAAAATCAATATTTTCATCTCAAATGACCTTGAAAAGTACTTCAAGGTCAAACTGTTAATGTCAAATTTTTGGGAATACTCATATCTATAATTTGACCAAATAGGAACCTTATATCTTAAATAGGTTTGTTTTTATGACTGATATATGTTAAAAATCAAAGTAAAGCCTCCTTCAGGGAGTTCTTCTTTCTCTTTCCAATCAGTTAGAGTTAGGTTTGCAAGTATCCCCGTCCTCTGGCCTTTAGTTCCCAGCATAACTCCTACCAGGCCCATACAGTCGCACAAGAGTTGGGGCTTGTTGATGTCTGTAACAGTAACTTGGCATGATACTGCCTTTTGCCTCAACATTTTTGATAGTTACTGCTGTTTGCCTTAGGGCGACTCGGGTGCACAATTTATGGTAGTGGGTTACTGCGGTTTTAGTTTCCTATTCAACCTTTTGACGAACTGGGTCTTTGTAATTGTTGATCCCGAGGCCGCATTGTACCTCATCATCATGCTAAACTTTCTTGGGGATATCAGTTGCTCTGTTCCGGCATTTTCTTTTCTTTTGACGCTTTTTTCAGTGAGGAGTGAGGATGGCCCCTTTCCTCTCCTCCTCACTGAAGCAAGTCTTTAAGACTTCGAAGGCCACCACCATTGAGAATTTGGCGACGACCTCCAGAGTCTGACAGCTATTGATCAGATTTGTAGATTTCAAACATTGCAGAATTTGCGGGTCTTTAATATTATGCGGGTTACAAATGCTGCAACTTTTATCACATTCATAAGTCAACTCAAACTCATCTCCAGAATGATTAAAAACAATTGAAGTTATTTTCAAACGTTATTGGAATCATGTTTAAGTTTCCTATTCAACCTTTTGACGAACTGGGTTTTTGTAATGGTTGATCCCGAGGCCGCATTATACCTCATCATCATGCTTACCTTTCGTGGTGAAAGCAATTGCTCGGTTCCTGTGTTCTCTTTCCTTCGGACGCTCTTTTCAGTGAGGAGGGCCCCTTTCCTCTCCTCCTCACTGAAGCAAGTCTTTAAGACTTCGAAGGCCACCACCATTGAGGATTTGGCGGCGACCTCCACAGTCTGTCGAGTAAGGCCTTTCTTGGGCTATCAAGAGGCAAAATATCCCTCAAGTCGTTGTCTTCCAAATGTAACAGGACTTCCCAGGTGATTCTGACTATTAAGCTTGATGAACTTTCGACTCTTGAGCTTGATGCACTTGAATACCTGGGAAACATAATACCTGGGAAACATAGAAAGGTTATCACATATTTCTTAAGTAGAATCACATTTTTGGGATTCAAAGATTCAAATTTCTTATTATTCTTAATACTTCTTTAATTGCATCTTTGTATCATCCTGTACGATAAAAGATGCATCAACTTGGTAGTCTACATTCGTTTTTACAGTAGCAGCACACAAGTGAATTCTATTGCATGAGTCACAGACGAGTGCAAATTTTGTTCCATGAATAATTCACTTTATTTTAGATTTAAAAAAAAGTTATATTACCTTTGTATTATGGATAACCTACCCCTTCTGCCTCTGTGAGCCGATTGCGTCTTAATAGCAGAAAACATGATACGACGGACAAAATGGGGTAGGAACAAATATAACGGATAGAGAATCCCGCCTCATCACGATGGATAGGTATTCAAAATCATCCTGACACACCATACTGATTGCATACTCCCAAGTAACCAACTCCAAACATCTCCTCGGTTAGCTCCAACAAGACAGCATATTTAGTCACATATGGGACCATACCATCCCATGGATAAACATTAAGACTCCCAGGAGGCCAATGTTCTCGGAGTGATGCGCAAAGAGAAGAAAACTCATTGTTCTGGAGAAGGGAAATGGCCATTTTCTTCGCGCCAGGACCTGGAAAATAAAAAACCATCATCTTGAGTTTTGATGTTATTAAGTCATCATCCCTGCCAACGTCACATTTACACATTTTTCAAATATTTTCTACAACGAAATTTGAAGATCTTATTCAAACTGCTCCAAGTGAAGCCGAATTCGCTGTGGAAACGTTCTGTGCAGAAAGTGGCTTTATATGCTACTTGGCCAATTTCGAATTTTAATAAGTTCATATTTTTGAGTACGGGGAATTGTTCCAACAGAAAACACAGTATGCATGCTTCTTCTTGTCGAATATGAGATTCATCAGGAGCTGAAATTGCCACATATCCTGTAAATTCAAGAAACGGCTCATTATACAGCACTTGAATTTGGATCCTGTATGATCGTTTCATTTACGTAAGCAAATTTCTTTCCACAGTAGGAAAACACACACAATTCTGATTTCAGCAGCATCCAATGCAAAAAGGGCATGAAATATTTTAGCAGACTGTCTCCAATGCAAATCCCTGTGAATAAAAAAATTCCAACTGCACCATCTATTCCTCATTCATTAGGGGAATTTATGATGCCACACATACGGCAAAATGTTCGGTATGATATAACGTCGTTGACGTTTACATATATAACATTTTTTTGGCATAATAAGCTGAGAGTTCATCTACGTGAGCTGTCAAACCTAAATAAGAATTAAAAAATTTAAGTTTTATAAATTATACAATTTAGTAGATCATTCATAAATCATAATTATACTAAGTTTACACTAACTTTTTGAAAAGGAATACAAAAAAAGATACATGATTATTTTAAATTCGATTTTTTTTTGTGTTTGATTTTTTCTTTTCTTTTCTAAACACATGCCTAGCTGACTAAGATCCCGTTTAGTCTTTACTTTATATCTTTTTGCGATATTTGTACAAAATATTGGTCATATTTGGTTTTTTATGATCTTGGTATCTATGGTTCCTTAATTTTTATACAACTATCTCATTCTTACCCTCTTCGATTATTTTCTGGACACCGGCATATTCCATTAAGATCTTCCGAATTTTCTTAATTGGGATATATATAGCCCGGTCTCCAACAATACCCTGCATCACATCTTCCGCAATGCTGTTTCTCTTTGCTTTCACACTTTCACCAAACGTGAATGTTAACATAGGATTCCGATGGCGAAAAATATCTGTCGACCAATTTACCTGTCTGAAAAACTTAAAATTGATTTGAATAAAGGCTAAAAGCATTCATTGATGTCGACAATATTTTGTGGCAACTTCGTATCCACTGTGTGTTGACGGCTCGTTGAAATTTCCTCGAATATTGAAAAACAATTGCTGCAAATATGGATAACCATATCATCTGTTAACCCAATTTTCCTCTTTAAACGCTGTTCACACTTTCACCAAGCATGAATGGGACGGGTTCAATGTAGTATTCCGATCGTTAAAAATATCTGTCGACCAATTTACCTGTCTTTTAAAAACTTTACATTGATTTGAATAAAGGCTAAAGCATTCATTGATGTCGACAATATTTTGTGGCAACTTCGTATCCACTGTGTGTTGAAGGCTCGTTGAAATTTCCTCGAATATTGAAAAACAATTGCTGCAAATATAGATAACCATATCATCTGTTAACCCAATTTTCCTCTTTAAACGCTGTTTCTCTTGCTTTCACACTTTCACCAAGCGTGAATGGGACGGGTTTAACGTAGTATTCCGATCGCTAAAAATATCTGTCGACCAATTTACCTGTCTTAAAAACTTTAAATTGATTTGAATAAAGGCTAAAGCATTCATTGATGTCGACAATATTTTGTGGGAATTTCGTATCCACTGTGTGTTGAACGCTCGTTGAAATTTCCTCGAATATTGAAAAACAAGTGCTGCAAATATGGATAACCATATCATCTGTTAACCCAATTTTCCTCTTTAAACTAAGAAAAAACTTATTGACCTTCTGTTGAATATTTGTGTTTCTTTCCACAATATCCATTTGTTAAGGCAACTAAATGATCAGTACCTGAAGATATTTTTATAACACACAATTTATCAAAGATACGGACGGATATTCGAGAGAAGAAAAATAATTAGTTAAAATATATACCTTTATCGTTTCCTCGCTCTTCTTGGTCAAGGCACATCTTGAATCTGATCTGAAATGATGCCCTGTGTTCTCATCCATATTTATAAAGGTTTTTTTTAACAAAAAAAAACCTTTTTTTAACAAAAAAAAACGACTTTCAGTTTACAATTATAATACTAACCAATAAAATAAAATTGTCCTTGTGCCACTTCATCCCGACATCTTCTAGAACATTTGATATCCTCACATCTAAAACAAAATTGAACACTTACTGTAGATGTATGATTTCATTTGATTTGTCGTCGACTTCTCTGAAAATTTCAGGAAGATTAATTAACGACTGCAAACTACATGCACTATCTTCTAGTGATTTTGATATCTCTTTCACACTGTAGTTGTAGTTGTAATATTTGTCACAAATATATCGCCTTAAATCATCAGGCACCGTTTGGCGCAATCGAAAATCTTTACTTTCCATAATTATATTAAATAGAATTTAGAATAAAAAATCAAGTTATAAGCAATAATAAAACAGGTATAAAAAACAATTAAACAAGCAAGTATAAACAATATTACGAATAAAATAACAATATGTAAATATATAAACAGGAAAATAACAAGAATAATTAGAATAAGGAAAGACGGAAATCAAATTGAAAGGCGCTGAATATATGGAGTGACCAGTAGAAAAATAGAAAGGAATGGAATAACGCAATTAACTTGACGCGTCTATAGCTACTAAATGTGTATAGTAACCAGTCTATTAAGAAAAGGTGCTCAAAATTTTAGGTGGTCAATTTCTAAATCCGGGAGTAAAATCTATATCCGTCATGACAATTTGTCAGATTTTTGTTAATTCTGATGACGTCATTGGATAAAGTTACGTATTTCTCGACAAATTGTCATGACGGATATTGATTTTACTCCCGGATATAGAAATTGACCACCTTTTCTCAATAGCACCGAGCTGTACTGTAGGCCTACGTCACATATTTCATTACGCATGACCTTTTTGGCCACCCATAGTGTCCATTTTCAAAAACTGCATGGATACCAGTTTTTAAAGTTTTGGTGCTTTTTTTTACAGTGTAAGGTACCTCAAAAAATCCAAAAAAAACTCTACCGAATTTCGGTAGACCTTATTGAAAAGTACATGTATACCGAATCAACATGGATTGAATATCTGACCCGATCGGTAGACATTGCTCCCTATCGGTTGACTTTTTTTTTAATGACGCAGAATAGTTTTTCAGTGAAAACGTATAATCATCATCATCATCATCATCATCATCATCACCTTCTAGCATAAGCATACTATAGACGTAAAATGTTCAGCGAGTTGACGCACACGTGCGACGTTCATGGTCTGCCAATTTCGAACAGAGGTTCTAGCAGCTCCTCTAGTGCCAGCTTGTACATAAAGACAAATTAAAATTAATAGTGTAACGATTCGAAGCCTTTGACCATAAAGGGAATGAATGTTAATATTTGAACAGACAACTTACAAACTCCCACAACAAAGAATTTATGAATAATTATATATGTCCTTCTTTATTTTAAGACCACAAAAACATCACTTCATGACTTTCCACATTACAATATTTACACGACTTGTGAGACTTAAATTACCTAAAACTTAGTAAGATGACGACTAAACAATAAATATGAATGGGTTTACCCCACTAAAGTACTATAAAAACTGGTATAAAGATCGATGACAGTCTCTTGGGAAATCCCAACGCAAGTGACGTCACGCTACCATACCCGACAATATATAGTGGACCTTCCGCGCTCTATTTCGGAGTGAAATGTCACATAACAACGCGCGATAACAATATAATATTTACAAACTTTAATATACCAAAAGAGACATAGACCTTATTTACTATAAACTTGAACATATTTAACATAGGTATGTAAAAAGTGTAATGACCTATTATGATTCGTTCCCTGATAATTCTACTGATCAACTCGACTCATGTTCTGAAATCATGTCTAATTACGATTTCCCTATGACCTGGTTAGGAGACAAATAATAATTTATTTACAAAGTAAAGTATAAGGAACCAAAATAAAGTCTAACCTGGGGTTCGTTACAATAGGTTACTTTTCTTACTTCGAACGAATTGTAGTGAAGTGTTGCAGGTATTTTAGTTTTTTCATCGTGGCACTTGATTTATTTTGTTTCTTTGGGCCAGAGAATGTCAGACAAGCCACGGTCATTGGAAAGCCTAACTTTCGCCTGACTTTATTTATAGCCGATACAATCCCTATCCTAGCTCTGCTGAACAATTGTCAAGCCCAACTTCACGTGAAGTCACCTAGATTTTAATACCTTGATGCCAGCAGAGGAGAAATGTGAGAAGTTAGCAATTTATCGACATTCTGGGTGAATATCATGGTGAGGGATCCAAGAAGATGTGGCAGGATTGCTGTTGTGCACGGAATTTATCTTCGTTGGATGACCTCAGGGACCAAGGGGGTCATGATGTGGCTCTCCAAATCCTCTATGATTGTCCTGCTGTATACGGCCTATGTATGGCCGTCTCTGGCGCCGTATAACCCAACAAACATCTGACGGACTTGTTCGCAAACACCCTCTTGAACAATGTAGTGCAAATGACTGTGACAGAAGGACAAATTAGGTGAGACGTCTGCACGGCAGTGAGGACATGTATGTCGCTGCCACGGACGAGGTGGTCCGACGTTCCTGTCAATGGGTGCTGGTTGTCGCTCGTTGCTGGCTTGTTCTCTCTGAGCCAAGGTGCTTTAAACTGAACTGCATTATCTTTGACATTGATCAGCATCTCATCCGTGGCTTCTGCTAAGCGACCATCATTCGGTTAGAAAAAGCCAGGAAAATTTTTATTTCCATGTCTGGCAACACTGTGAGCCTAGTTATAATTATTATAATGCAATAATTTTGGGCTTAGAATTTGGTGAACATTTATTCAGTTTTTTTATACCTCGTCGATGGTCCGACCGCTCCAGCTGAAAACACAAAGCTGATGGGGGCAGTCAATTCCGGAAGAGACTAGCGGCCCAATATATTTTATGATGCTGGCTCCAATGAGCATTATCCGAACTGCCATAGAATTTTCCATTTCAATTTAAGTTTTTTTTTTGTTGTTGTTTTGTTTCACCAAGGTCAGTCAATAATATATATTTCATAGTACAGCATGAATAGTGATCATACATGTCATAAGCAAAAAGGCCAAACCTAGGGGGGTCATAATAAAAACATTCATCTTCGGCTTACTAGCACTCTTGTATATAAAATTACATGACGAAGACCTGTCCCAATAAAAAAATAAACAAGAGTCATGTAAGTTTATAATGATTTAGTCACGATTTATTCAAAATTGAATTTCAGCCCTAGTGAAGCATTTTAAATTACGCGCCGTAAGAATAAACGAAAACAAATAGAATCGATATAAAATAAAATTTTATTAACAATTATATCCCCAAAAATTAAATTTTGTGAATAATATATTACAAGATCATCAAAAGAATTTATTGATATTTTAAGAATTCATTTTAAAGTAGTGGAATTAATTAATTCTGTAAGTTGCGTATTTATTGGCACATCTTCAGCAATTGAGTTTCGCTTTCAGAATCGTCGGAACTGAAAAGAAAATCAGAAAAAAATACTTATTAAATGATGTGACAAAAATTTTAAATTCAAAATATTGTGGTAAGTTGACTTTTAAGATATTCAAACATGATATAGTGAAATGCCAAGTTGTTCCAAATTTTATTTCTTCTAATATTTAGAGATTGAATTAGGGTAGTCTTTTTACTACTTTTGCACCGATTTTCGTTGTTATTTTACATTTTATCTTCATTGTAGAGGGATTGTCATTTAATTTTGGGGTAATATCACATCTTGATATAACTATTCAACACTACAACAAATACATTTCGTCTCATAATAATGTTAAAACGCATATTTTAACACTAGAAAACATTTACATTATTTGCTGTTGTGAGATTTGAGATCGAACATTCTAGAAGGTCGGGAAATACCGGAACTAGGAAACGGAATATAATCATTAAATAAAGGGTTTGAGGTATATACAACATAATTAATTAGTCTTAATTATTCAAGAAGTATTTACTTGTTAATTTCTTGTTAATTAAAATCAAATTGAATTAATATTTAATATATTTTTTATATAAATTTATATATATTCCACTAACGAAGCTGGTAGATTATATCTACCCCAAGTTTTTTATATAAAAAAAAAAGCTCGAATCTATAGGAATGACAAAAAAAACGTCTCGGCGGACCTACTGATGTCACAGACCAAAACTGTCGGCCGAAATCTGTAGCTTCGCTCGAGATCGATGTAATCACGAGTGTTGATGACTTGTTGGGTGTGTATCCACCTTTGAAAACATTCTTCGCAAATGGTTTGATGACAACAGGGCTGAAATACTATCAGCGTCTTTAAAAAAAGGTCAACCGAAAGTACCGATCGCTTGACTTTATTTGAAAACGATCCCTAGGTTTTTGTCACTGGTCCTAATAACATGTTTAGAGTCGGCTGATAGGCACTTGATTTCATTTATTTCTTTTGCAGCCTTTGGGCCATATAATGTCAGACAAGCGCCAGGGTCATTGGAAAGTCTTAACTTTTGCCTGACTTTATTTATTGCAGATACAATCCCTCTCCTGGCTCTGCCGAACAATCTTCAAGCCCAACCTTGTTTTTTTTCTTTTTTTGTTTTCCTCTCCTGGCACTTTGTTTCTTCTGCAGCCTTTGGCCAGATAATGTCAGACAAGCCAGGGTCATTGGGAAGTCTTTACTTTCGGTCGACTTTTTTTGTAATACCTAAGGGGGTAGAAACAATTATTTGGGTCGATTTACTTAAACTGAGATAATTACAGTCAGAGATGAGTGGTGAGTCATCAAGATGTCTGCCTGGTAAAGCCAAATTCAACCTAAAATAAGGAATTTGTTAAAACACGGTTCTGTTTTGAATTGACATTTCCTGAATGATGAGATTTTCATTCGAAGCGCTCCTAGCCTCTTACTCGCACGGCGGGGGTTAGTTCGTTGTTTCAATATAACAAATATATATGAATACATGATTATTTTTTATATTAAAAAAATGATTAATTTTTATTGTTTAACAACACATTTGATATGACCAATTGGACTAAGTATATCTAATATGCATATAACATAATTCCACAAGCTTCCATATTTTGCAGGCAGGTATAGAATAGTATCTAACAGTTATGCCGCCATGACAGAACAATTTTCAAGCGGGAAAATGCATATGTGGGGGGCTTGGTTCTTCGGTTGGAGCCCCAGCTTATTGTTTTGAAAATGGTGCCAGAGCGATGTTTATTAGCTCTGACACCAAATCCAGAACCTCTTTATTGTCAGAGGACGTTCTCATTAACCTGTATAGTATAGGGCATTTTTCGTGCATTACCCTTTCTTCAGTTATAGAAACGGGTAACCTGAAAGCAAAATACGTTTATATAAATAATTTATTTGTTTCAATTCATATTTCATATCATTCTCTAAAAAAAACAATTTTCACTAAAATCTGAAACCATTATAAAAATTTTATGAATTGCTCATATGACAGAACTTATGAATTGGACATATAAATGTTATTTTCTTAATCGTTGCTATTCTTGCACCCTTTTTTATTGATACATTTTCGCACCGGGCATGCGCCTAGTCACAATTTTCTGCATCGCAGCCAAGTCCGGTATTTCTGGCATTCTGAACATCTCATATGAGTTTTTGATTTGGTGCTCCTCTTTGTAGTCATTGTTTTTAGAGGCCTCTATTTTCCTTGTAATCCTGAAATTGAATTATTAAATTAAGAATGGTGTGATTTAAAAGATGTATAGGTCATGTGGGTTGTTCATGTGGAAAATGTGCTCTATGAAGCTTACAGATGTTATTTCTCCCTTACACCATTCTGTAATCCTATAGTCATTTGAACGTCTTTGGTACTACACCTATGATTAATTTTCCGGCCAATTAATAATTTTGGATCTTTA
>JAUCNG010085551.1:0-14048 GCA_032353305.1 Cephalothrix spiralis
ATTCTCATTTTTCGGAAATTCTCACCGGCGGATCCGTAAACCAAGTCATTAAAAAAAAGGCCTAAGTAAAAAGCTACTGTTCTAGATGGGGGTAGGGTCATGGTAAAAGCGAATAATTCAGGGGGCCATGGAAAAAATATGCTATATGAAAGCTGAAAACATTGCATAATGGGATAAGGTACCAACCTATCCTCTAAATTTGAACTTTACAATTTTTTCCCACTACTTTAGGTACTCACAACGTCTTTTAGTTTTTGCAATTTTTTTTCCCATTTTGAAAATTTTTCACCACGCTGCCCCTATTTTTTGCAAATTTCTCTGCGGTTCAAATTTGCAAAACTTTTTCCGGCTCCAACCTCATATTTTTCTACAGATTTGACCATCCACTTTAATCTTAATTTATTTTATTTAAAGTCACCATTAACTGTCTCTGCGAATGTATACCATATTTGACAAGCATAGGATTTTCGCAGATAAGACTTGAAAAACAGGCTTAAAATAGCTCAAAATTCGACTAAATTCCCATTTTTCTCTCTCGATTAATTTAGACCTTTCTCACGATAGCATAGAACTGTAAAACGACAATGAAATATTTACGAAAAAGCAATTTCAGCATTTGTCCACCTAGGCGTGGAATAACCCTTCAGATTACTGTTTTTCAATGTCAGAGCAAAACAAATTGTACATGAATGGGAGCATGCTGTATACTGTGAGATCTTAACACAATTTATTTTATAAGATGACAATGATTTTAAAAATGAAAAGGTCGAGATACAGTCACGAATTAGTTCAATGATCACATTGATACATATGCCCCAAAATAACTAAATAAAAAGTTTTCAAAACGAAAGTCTCTTTTAAATTTTTTTTCTTTCTTCTATTTCCATAAACTAGAATTCAATTATTACCTATGAAATGTTATTCACCGATATATATCATTTACAAAGCAAAAGTATTAGAAAACCATTCCTAAGAAATGTCCATTGAAAGGCAATGAAATGATCTTTATTTAGGTCGCAAGTTGTATAACAAAAGCATTGTCAGCAATTGTTTAACATTAATTATAAAGAAGTTCATAAAACCTTTCCAATGGCATCAAAATTGTATTCCTACACAATTAATATTTACCGAGATAAAGCATTAACAAAGCACAAATTGTTAGATTGTTTTATGGTTAAACAAAGCATAGACATTATAATGATTTATTATTTTTTACAACCAAAATCAAGGATTGCGCCAGAAGAGCGGCAAATGTTATGATCAACTTTGCCAATCCTTTTCCAGCTATCGTTAGTAACGTTGTAAGCATTGATAAAAGAAGCACTCTCCATATCCCCACCAAAGACATAAATTATGTCATCCAAAGGAACACAATTAAAGTTGTATCTTTTATCAAGCATGTTTTTTCTTTTAACAATAGATTTTTTATCAGGTAGATATTCCAACGTATCAGAACTAGACACAACATTGGGCCAAACACTCCCAATGGCACCACCGAACAGGAAAATGCGCTTCCCAATATTAGCAACACCTGCACCGGAACGAGGAATCGGAAGGACACCGCCATCAGTCCAGGTATCAGTAAAAACATTATACAAGAATATATCACTTAGTGGAACACCATTGCTGACTCCACCAAAACAATAGATGAACTTTCCGTCGGCCGAACAACAGACAGCTGGTGAACGAAATGGTTTAGGCTGTTCAGATAAAGAAGACCAGGTATTTTCGACCGAATCATAACATTCTACAGATCGCAGAGATTGGCCATTATCAGAATATCCACCAATTGCAAATAATTTCGTACCAATTGCTACCAAACCATGTTTGCTTCTTCTAACTTTCATTTTAGTTTTTTTGTACCATTCGTTTGTCAATGGACAGAAACAGTACACCGAATTTGAAACTTTATGGGGATCAATAGTCCCACCAACAACATATAGTTTGTTATCGATCACAGCGGATGCAGCCCGAACCACGGCCACTGGAAGATTTTGGAGGATTTCAATGGTTTTCCCTTGAAGGTCAAATGCATAGACATTGTCAATAATAGGTCCAAAGATATCAAAACCACCCATGGAACCACCAGCTATGATAATCTTAAATGAGTTAGCTTTCTTGCGTTGTCTTTTGATAACATCAAAATTAAGTGTCATCGTCTTACCACTTGCCAGATAATCTGACAAATCAGCAGTAAAATCAAGAGCTGAAGTATTCATTCTTATCAATGGATGTCGCATCAACTTAGAAACAGCTTTAGCATCCAACATATTCAGGCGAAGCAGTTTTAGAAATGTTTCTAATTGATTACAACGTTTTGCTGGGTTATGTTCGACCCATAACAAAATAGCATCCAAAACATCCTCTTCTGAATTAACCAAAAGTTCATCACTAAGTATGACGTCCTTCATTATATCATCGGTTAGTTCCTTGAAATTTGTCCCAGAAACGACTTCCTTGAAATTCTTGCATACATAATCGTCACAATACTTCTCTAAAGAATCTATTTTCATTCTAGATGCAATAAGCGAGAGTTTGGCAACATTTTCACTGTTCACAATTTCAGGTTGAAAAGCATCATTTATAGCAAGTTGAAGTGAATCAATTTCAAGCAAGCTTGCTTCATTTAAAAAGTTTTTAATCCGATCAACCGGTACAAGAACCTTACAAGTGTAAATGAAATCAAGTACAAGTTCTAATGTTTTTTTGCTGCAAACATTAGTGATATCAATTTGTGTCTGTCCAATATTTCCGCTCTCTGCACTTTTGAATTTTTCTTTCTCGAAATACTTACTAGAAGCTGCAATAATATTTGAGTGACAATTGTACACTTCGTCACCAATTGTGATTTGAAGATCACAAAGTTTCGAATCCTTCCAATAATCACTAATTGACTTGAGCAACAACGAGTTGTGTGTTCCTCATTATTAAAAGTAATGTATGTCAATATTCCTATTCCTGCCATTTTAAAGCTCGGCGATTGAATGTTAACATATACAACAAGCACTTAAATGTAGAAATAGTTTTCCTGGAAAATCAAATTCTGTTTTGGTTTCGATAACCAATTTTTGTGTATCTCATTAATGGTGTCTCAATGGCCTGTCTATAAACCGGTTTATCAAACTTAAAAAAAAGAGTTCTCGTATACGTATATTTTATTGCATAGTATATCAATATCAATGTAGGTCACAAATCATTGGATATATTGTGTACATACTTACTTGGTCATAATATGTTAGATTATATTGTATTGGCATGGAAAGACTTAAAACACAGCAACAAAAAAACGTATGCTTTCATTATTAAATATAGGGGGTGGGGTGGTGGTGTCATGAAAAATTTGCATATGTCTTAAGTTGTCTATGCTTAGGTTAATTGGTACCTTTTACGGGCCAGAACCAACTTTTTTGTAATTCTTTTCTCCTTCATTTTCAGCATTTAATATACATTAGATTAAAATATGCTAAAAAAGTGATAAAACAGATATTGTACAAAAAACATTTTTAAAATTGTACAATATCTGTTTTATCGACACAATATCACAGGTTGTATAGCATTATCCTATTTTTAAGATCAGCCGTTGTTCATATTTCGTCGAATAGCTTTTAAAACACCATTTAACTGTTTTGAGCAATTTAAATTGAGAAAATTATGTTGTTACTGGTCCTCAAACTGTAATACGCAACATTGATATTTATCAATGGAGTCTTTAAGTTTTTCATTAATTTGTATAAAATTTATACGAAAGCTTGTATACTGTAAAATCAAACACAAATATGAATTATATGTATCATGAATGATTTAATCTTAAAATGAAAAGAAGGTACATTAATCAAATACAGTCATCTTTAGGTTGATGATTGTTTATAGATCTGGATAACAACAACATAGGCCCAATAATGAGTGATAAAAAAGTTTTCAAAACGAATAATTAATACACAAAACTTTAAATTTAATTATTTTATGGTTGTATAATACATTATTTATTACAACAAAAATCAAGGATTGAGCCAGAAGAATGGCGAATTACATGGTCAAGTTGGCCAATCCTTGTCCTTGTCCAGCTATCATCAGTAACGTTGTAAGCATCGATAATATCCCCACCAAAGACATAAATGATGTCATCAAAAGGAACACAACTTAAGTAAGATCTCTTATCTAGCATATTTTGTCTTTTAACAAAGGATTTCCTATGAGGTAGATATTCTAATGTATCATGATTCGACACACTAGGGCCACCGCCACCAAACAGGAAAATCCGCTCCCCAACATTAGCCGCACTTGCGCCGTGACGAGGATTCGGAAGGACACCGCCATCCGTCCAGGTATCAGTAAAAACATTATACAAGAATACATCATTTAGTGGAACATAATTACTGACTCCACCAAAACAATAGATGAACTTGCCGTCAGCCGAACAACAGACAGCTTGTGAACGAAGTGATTTAGGCAGTTCAGATAAAGAAGACCAGGAATTTTCGACTGAATCATAACATTCTACAGATCGCAGAGATTGGTCATTATCAGAATATCCACCAATAGCAAATAATTTCGTACCAATTGCTACTAAACCAGGTTGGCATCTTCCGACATTCATTCCAGATTTTGAGCACCATTCGTTTGTCAATGGACAGTAACAGTACACCGAATTTGAGAATTTATAGGGATCAACAATCCCACCAACAACATAAAGTTTGTTATCGATCACAGCGGATGCAGCCTCTGTTACAGGCACAGGAAGATTTTTGAGGATTTCACTGGTTTTATCTTGAAGGTCAAATTTATAGACATCACTACTTATTTCAGATAATTTGACATAACCACCAGCTATGACCATCTTAAAAATATTAGCTTTCTTGCGTTGTCTTTTGATAACATCGAAATTAAGAGTCATCCTTTTACCGCTCGCAAAATAATCTGACAAATCAGCAGTAAAATCAAGAGCCGAAGTATTCATTCTTATCAATGGATGTCGCATCAATTTAGAAACAACTTTAGCATCCAAAATATCCAAGCGAAGCAGTTTTAGAAATGGCTCTAATTGATTACAACGTTTAGCTGGATTATGTTCAACCCATAACAAAACAGCATCCAAAACATCCTCTTCTCCATTAACCAAAAGTTCATCACTAAGTATGACGTCCTTCATTATGTCATCGCTAAGTTCCAGGAAATCTGTTCCGGAAATGACTTCCTGAAAATTCTTGCACACGTAATCGATACAATACTTCTTCAAAGAATCAATTTTCATTCTAGTTGCAATAAGCGAGAGTTTGACAACATTTTCACTGTCCACATTTTCAGGTTGAAAAGCATCATTTATTGCAAGTTGAAGTGAATCAATTTCAAGCAAGCTTGCTTCATTTAAAAAGTTTTCAATCCAATCAACCGGTACAAGAACCTTACAAGTGTAAATGAAATCAAGTACAAGTTCTAATGTTTTTTTGCTGCAAACATTAGTGATATCAATTTGTGTCTGTCCAATATTTCCGCTCTCTGCACTTTTGAATATTTCATTCTCGAAATACTTACTAGAAGCTGCAATAATATTTGAGTGACAATTGTACACTTTGTCACCAATTGTGATTTGAAGATCACAAAGTTTCGAATCCTTCCAATAATCACTGATTTTCTTGAGCAACAACGATTTGTGTTCCTCATTATTAAAAGTAATGTATGTCAATATTCCTATTCCTGCCATTTCAAAGCTCGGTGAATGAATGTTAACATATACAGCAAGCACTTAGATGTAGAAATAGTTTTCCTAGAAATCGAATTCTGTAGTTTTGGTTTCGATAACCAATTTTTGTATATCTCAATAATGGTGTCACACTAGCCAGTCTATAAACCGGTTTATCAAACCTATAAACAAAAGATTTCTCGTATTGCATAGTATATCAATATCAATGTAGGTCACAAAATCATTGGATATATTGTGTACATACTTGGTCATAATAATTATGTTAGATATTGTATAGGCATGAAAAGACTTAAAACACAAAAACAGCGTATGCTTTCCTTATTAAATAGGGGGTGGGTGGTGGTGTCATGGAAAATTAGCATACGTCTAAAAATGTCTATGCTTAGGTTGATTGGTACCTTTTACGGGCCAGAACCAGAACCAGAACCATTTTCATCATTTAATATACATTAGATTAAAATAAGCTAAAAAAGTGATAAAACAGATATTGTACAATTAAAATTGTACAATATCTGTTTTATCGACACAATATCACAGTTGTATAGCATTATCCTATTTTTAAGATCAACCGTTGTTCATATTTCGTCGAATAGCTTTTAAAACACAATTTAACTGTTTAGAGTAATTTAAATTGAGAAAGTTATGTTGTTACTGGTCCTCAAACTGTATTACGCAAGATTGATATTTATCAATGGAGTTTTTCATTAATTTGTATAAAATTTAAATGAAAGCTTGTATACTGGAAAATCCAACACAAATATGAAATATTTGAATCATGAATGATTTAATCTTAAAATGAAAAGGAGGTTATCAAATACAGTCATCTTTAGGTTGATGCTCGTTTATAGATCTGGATAACAACAACATCATGAACATAGGCCCAATAATGAGTAATAAAAAAGTTTTCAAAACGAATAATTAATAAACAAAATCCGCTCCCAAACATTGGCAGCACTTGCAGCGGACCGAGGAATTGGATGGACACCGCCATCAGCCCAGGTATCAGTAAAAACGTTATATAAGGTATTTAATATTCCTTGTATTTAACATATTTTAGGGCATTTTTAACCATTTTCAAATCTTTTAAGTCAGTACCGGTATTTGTGTACTGTTTTAGAGGGTCCTCAAGTGTCGCTAACAGTCTTTTTCTACTAAAAGTAGAAGCTCAAAAATAATGTGCATTAGATTACGAGTTTCGATCTCTAAAATTGATCAATTAAATCTTTTACTTTTACGGAAAGCCTTCTTCGGAAGCCTCTCTTTTGAAGCCTAATTACCATTATACAGGCTGTATAACCGATAGCCGATTGAACTTCGGCAAATGTCGGGACACTGTTTACAAGAAATACAAGGTGTAAAAAGAGACCTAACGTGTTAAATACATAAGAATATATCACTAAGCGGAACACAATTACGGACTCCACCAAAACAATAGATAAACTTCGCGTCGCGTCGGCCGAACAACAGACAGCTTGTGAATCAACTGGTTCTTCGACCAAATCGTAACATTCTACAGTTCGGTGAGAAGAGCCGTCACAATATTCACCAATAGCAAATAATTTCGTACCAATCTGTGACGGCGTCTTCTGTGTTTCATTCCAGATTTTCCGCACCATTTGTTTGTTACTGAATTTAAGACTTTATAAGAAGTCCCAAATATAGTCCCACCAACAACATATAATTTGTTATCAATCACAGCGGATGCAGCCTGTGTTACAGCCCCTGGAAGATTTTGGAGGGTTTCAAGGGTTTTCTCTTGAAGGTCAAATCCAAATACAGACTAGATTTGAAAAAAAAAGGCGGCGGATTTAAAACGTAGGAGAGTAGGCGGAGGTTCGGAAATTCTGGCTCCGTCCGTTTTATCTACCACACCCCATGGATAAATATTTTAGTATACATACCTTGACATGTACTGGTTGGTTATCGTTGGCCTATCAATGATATGATGCGTTATACTTTCGTCCTCTTCGGGATATGAAGAACCAAGTGACAGTGTTTTATCCCATGACACCTGACCTCCAAATGACCTGCGGAAAAAGAAATACATGTATTTAGTAAAGAGAGAGAATTCTATTTCACGTAGAATCTGAATCCGATGCTTACAGAGGTGCTAATATTGACACCAACGCTTTCATCATCAATAATGTCTGTAATTCGATAAACCTCGATTATGACATACAGTGTGTCTCAATATTATGGAAAACAGCCAGAAGTCGTCATATTGAATATTTTAAAAATTGCAAAAATACGCCTTTGAGAGCATTGTCTTTTATCCCGAATAAAACTCATTTGGTGCCGAACGGTTCATAACTAAGGGAGCTACGAAGATTCTCCTAAAAAAACACTGATCTCATTTTCCCCACCCTAAATCGAAATACTAAATTGAGGGAATGTTATTTTCAATCACTCTAAAATTAATCTGGAATATTTTCAGTGCCTATCAATTTTTACTCAATTTCAATAGTAAATTGAATAGTAAATTTAAAAAAATAAAAATGAGGAAGAGTCATAATATCATAAAAATATAGTGAGCTTCTATTAGAAGTGCCCTAACTAAAAAACGTCAATTTTTGAGACGCCGCTCAAAAATGGTATGCGCTTTGCTTAATTTTGAAACTTCTAATTGGGCTAGGGTAATGGAATTTTGATGTAAATAGGGGATTTCGAGGTCAGGGAATCGAATGGCGCACATAGTTTTATGATTAGGCTATTGAGAACTGGCACTTCGGTATGATATTGGTGCTGAAATCTTCAGGATCCAGGTCCAGGGGATTTTTGGCGCCAAAATTTTTTCTTTTCGCCAATGATCTTAGAACAACGTATATTTTCCGAAAATGAAGTACAAACCCGACATTTTAGAAAATTTCAAAATAACACTCCCCCCTGATAGTAAGATAGGTATCCAAAAAGAAGAAATTGTAGAACACCTGGGACGACTGATCAAATCAGGAATTTTCACAGTAGTAAAACGTACCTAATAATAAATGCTAAAGATTCCCGTGGAACTTCACGATTTAAAAAGAATCGAAGGCCTTTAAATAATGTCTGTAATCTTTTCATTTTTTCCATCTCCTGGATTCGCTGTTCAAGTGCATCTGGATCATCTGGGTTGGTGCTTGGAAATTCGTCCATTTCCGGCTCGTCGATATCTCCTATCGTTTTTAGAGTCTGTGTGAAAGCACCTAACCGCTCTGCCTCAATTTCATTTGGGATGCAAACCGAAGTTTGTGATTTAAGGTCAATGTCATCTGCTTTCAATAAATAGTTTTCCTCTGGCAATTCCAACTTAAAGAAAAGAAAAAACAGATTAGGATGAAATGAGATGAACATTAAAAATAACAATCCGGTGTTCAGACTTCATAACGCCCAATTCGAAAAAGTAGGTAGGTATTTTATAAAAAGTAGGTATTTAAAAAAATGAGCATTTATAGGACGCGGAGCACTATCACGCGAAGCGCGATAGGTAAAAGGGTTTGGTCAATGATGGCCTAACATTGGGGTACGGGAGTTTACGCCGGGTTTTAGAATATCAAATGATTATCTCGCGTATTTTTGAAGATACAACTTTGTAAACAGCGGACAAAATATAGCGCGCCACCCGATATAAGTCTAACTAGTTTTTAATTTTTAATTTTTTTATTTTTCAAATAGAACTATATATTTTATAATTGTATTAATAGTAAGTAATAACAAAAATCCCACCCCATCCCACTTAATAACAATATATATTTGCTTAGCAAAAAATATTAGAGTTAATATAAATTTTTGATATTTAAAATGCAGGTATTTTTAAAAGTTCAGTTTAATAATGCTAAAAATCCCGGAACATTGATATTCTGCACCTAAGTCGCGAATATTTCATTGCAGCAACAAATATTACATGAATAAATATCATCCCCAGCATTAGAATAATGGATTAAAAAAGACATGCCGAGCGAAGCGAGGCTGAATTTTTTTTGAAATATCAGGTAATAAACACGATTTTAAGGCACTTTTGAAAAAAAAGAAGGTATTAATTTTAAAAGTACATGTAGGTATGGAATTTTAAAAAAGTAGGAAAAGTAGGATAATTTAAAAAAAGTAGGAACGTAATATGAAGTCTGGGTGTTGTAGCGCGCCCTTTTATTTCGGTGGCACAGGGTTCGGCGCTTCTCAGACGATGTATCGTACACAGACCGGATACTGGGTTGCCCGTGCAGTACACATACGTGGAGTGGGACGCTGTCTCTCCCTTCGGAGTTAACCACTCTAAACGGTATATAGGAAATAGATAAGAAGTGTGGGCATACAGGTAAATGCTCGAGCAAGCGGACCGTCGGTGTTTTTTTCGAAAAGTCCAACTGACGCCCGTCATAAAGGAACAGGGGGTAAATAATCAATCATGATTAAGAAAGGCTCTACGCGTACGGCGAAATAGGGCATCGATGAAAGAATATTCTTAAATTGACATCAGAGATAATATTTCAATGGCTATTTCAACGTTTGCGAGGTACATGTAGATGATGTCGGTACAGCTAAATTGTGTCGCTAACCAATCCAAACTTTGTATGTCACCGATACACCCAACTGGCTATAGTGGGTCAAGATAATGCTTGATGAATTGTTGTTAACACAATAATCCGTGTTTATAAGAAAATTCCTATTATTATTCTGATAATGCTTGATGTTCACGATTCGAGAGGGCATAGCATAAAAAATATCCAGTTCCTACATCTAACAAGCCTCTATGACGTAATATGAATTGGTACACTATCATCGACCTTTGGGGATCGAGTAACATACGTCTTTCGAGGCTAATCAAATGTCAGCCTGGGAACCGCCTCGCTGGCTACTCTATACATGTAACTCACTTATCAAATAGCTCTAAAGGATTTTGTGGGCATTAACGTTTTTTATTGAACACTAGCCGGAAAAAACGCTTTTGATTTTGTCTTTACGCAACCCAGTCTGAGGCACTGGATGTAAGCTCGTATAGGTGAGTCGGCGATAGGTGGGAACGCACGTTGATCGAACCCAGGGCCAGGAGATTATAAGTCTTTTGTTCTACCGGTTGAGCCAACTGGGTAGAGCATTGGTAGACGATGAACATTTACATACCTTTGGAGGATAATGCAGACTTAATGCGTTATACAATCTAAAATTGACGAATCCTAACAACGTAGTATAAAATTCTAAGAAGGTTAGCATAACTTTATAGTCAACATCATTGGCGGTCTGAAAATATAAAAAATATATATAACCTGAAATATTCTTAAAGTATCATCATAATATATACTCTAGGTTTACCAGATTAACTACCAGTATTTGAATTGCCTAGTTTTCTTAATATGGATGATACAGATGCAGCCGAAAAACATCACAGTATACATCATCAAAATATATTTTGTCACGTTTGTTCCCCAACCTAGATACTCTATTCCTTTTGCATATAGAACGCTGTTTTTAAGGAACACGGTATGTATTTTGGGATACGGCCTCAATTTACGCTGCTAACCAATAATGTGGCGATTCTTAACAAGACACCTGTCATCTTAATTGAGTATTTATAGACCTGATATATTTTTATTGTAGACCTATTTCTTATTTTAATTTGAGGAAAAATATTTACCTGGAATCCTGTTTTATGAGGAACGATCCATGTGACTTTTTGACCCATTATTTCAGCTTGATAATAAATACCTTTTATTGAAATAAATACCTAAATAAATGGAGAGAAAAAACATTACGTGAAAATTCATTTAAAGACTTAAAAGGAGTGGATTGAGCCAATTTGATTTAACCTAAAAATAAAAATAGTGTACAATGCCTTGATTTTGGTGAACTATTCTCTAAATAAAACTGATTCAAATCAATGTTTAAATGTGCATATGCAGCCACATATAACATTTACCAGAAGTACAAAAAGGTATACAACATAGGTCATGCGGTACATTAGAACTACTGAACTTCTAATAGAAACATTGTTTTACACGTTAAATTACATTTATCTTATTATTTGGGCGTTCGGAGCACATCATAGTAGGTTTAAGGTACAATCCAGTAAAAAATAAAACGAAATATTGTGTGTCAATAACAACGCCTAGGACATTGAAGTTCCCTAATACACAAGCATTAGTGAACTATTCAGTCGGAGTTGGTCTACAATTGCCATTTGATCGCGATAGGCAGTCCTTAATTAGGCAGCAAAAAGTTAATATAGACTGGCTCATATCCCCGTCGATATTTCTTTTCATATAGAATGAAAAACAACAATAAAACAAATGAGCAGCAAAATTCATAATGTATAAATCCAAAATTGTCTAAATTTAAGTGTTTATTTTCTATAATTCCTCGTTTATAAGAAGGATATCGAAAGTGCCAATAGTTCTTGAATAGGCACTTGGTTTCCTAAATTAGATAAACCTAAACGTAGACTTACCTTACTTAATGACTTTGATGCAATTAAATAATGTTGGAATTCAACAACTAGACGTTTACATAACCTTATAGTGTGTTGAGTTGTGATTCTGTCTGCTGGAAATGTGGCAAATAAGAAACACATGCACAGGCAATCATCCAAATCACGAATAGCATCGATAAAGGTTGGATATCTTTAAAAACAAAAATTAAGCATCTATAAACAAAATATTTAGTAACATTGAAACAAGACAAAATATCATAACTTGGGGGACAGTGTTGAGAGCAAGACGATTCAACCAACAAAATCGAAAGACAATTAAGGACTCCAAAAACAAAAAACTTTTATTCCAAATTAACCGTATCCATATGGTGTGAAAAACAGTGTGGTGCAGACTAATATTTTTTTCTATATCAAATTATTAAAAGGTACAAGTCCTTTTTGACATATTTTAGAATAATATCAGATTTTAGAAAAGGCAGACAATTACCGAGGCCCTGGAATGATGGAAGCGACGAATCGGCGACAAACGCGACGAGGTCCATTATGGGGACTTTTTCGCGACGGGACGAATCTTCAGCGGCCGCAAAAATGCGACGAAATCGACGAGTCTTTTGTGGGGTTAGGCAGAGGCGACGACCAAGTTTCTCAAAGTTGCGACGAGCGCGACGGCTACCTATCATTCCAGGGCCTCATTACTACCTCTCAAATAAATTGATTGAATCGCACAGTACAACTCAATATGATGAGCCTTTCAAGCTAGATATTAAAACTGTCAGGGTAAAGTCAGCTCATTACTGCGTCATTACTCAATTAGCATATGAAAAGAAGCTTTAATGTCTTCAACAAACACACATGTCATTTCTCTTCTAGTTAACGTTTGTTTTTCCATTTATCAGTGAACTCTAGTGGATCTTTAAGAGAGTACTAGTGGTTTTAGGATTGTTAGTTAGGATCCTTACCTTTCTTTCACAATTTTATCCAATTTATATCTTGGTTTATTGGCTTTAATTATAGACACCCTCTCTTTATCACCCTTTTCAAATGCCTTTTTTAATCTTCTAAAGAAAACCTATAAATAAGATTAAAAATTAAAATATTGCATTTTAAGAATCTTAATACACAGTTGGCCATACTTATTGCCGGAGTAGCAATTCGATAAATCCACTAAAAATCTTCGAAGATATCGCTTTAATATAACATTTAGAGATGAACTATATAATTATTTCTGGAAAGGTCATAAAAGATGCTTATCATTAGGATGGGGCAAAAACGTGATTTTCAGTTCCCGAAATTGCGACTTCGAAAAAATGGCCCCCATGGTATATATGAATTATCCCCCTCGCTAAACTTGGATCATAACCATTTCCCCACGAATTAGATAGCACTATTCCAGGTTTAACCCTATATTGGAAACACTGTAATATAATATGTGGCAATTATGAAAATGTTACCTACCTTTTTATCTCTGAATTTATTAATAATAGGCTCATGAAGAAGAAACCTAATATCTTTTACATGGTAGAAAGTCTTTGGCTGTGTACTACCCTTTCCAACTCTTTTCTTGTTTTTTGGTTCTATTGGATATATTCCTTTGAGGATACACAACCGTCTGAAATATATTAAATAGTTATATATGAGGTCTTGAAATATCAAGAGTTTATGGATTAGTTCCAGAGGTGGTTGGGGCTACTAACTGAAACTGGTCAAAGCTGACTTAATGGGTTATACTCATGAAGAAATGAAGATGCCGAGGAGTGCTCCAAGTCTGCCCCTACAAAAAAGTAGGACTTTTTCGGAAATTAAGTAGGAAAATATAATAATAATAATAATAATAATAGAACTTTATTCGCAAAGAAATTGCAAAACAAATATAATTTTCAGTACAAATGAAATCAAGCAAAGTATTGATTTCAAAAATTGTAAGAGTAGTATTGGAATTTTGCCATC
>JAUCNG010086662.1:0-14037 GCA_032353305.1 Cephalothrix spiralis
TATATGTACACAAACTTTAACCTCCTTCTCAACACGTCGAAAACAAACCAGAAGCCATACACCATTTTCTACCACGTGGTTTTCGTTACTATAGTAGTAATCTTGTTAATGAATTATTTGGTAGCAATTATGAATGATAAACTTATCAAAACGATGAAGTACAGGCACATTTCAATCAAACAAGCTAAACTTGCAATATGCTTGAAATATTGGACAATTTGGAGTTTTTTCTCGAGAGGACAAAGTAGAAAATTACGCTTTACAGTATTTAAAGCTGTGTCCGCAAAGAAATACTAAGCGGTAAAAAAGTACATATTTATAAAGTACTTTCATCAGCCTTATTTAACTATCAGTTTTCTTCAATTGAACGTCCATACAATTTCGGATTCAAAATGTCCAATTAGCCTACATATACGTCCGTACTTTCTAAATTGTAAATAGGATTCAAAATTGCATGTCCATGTATATATGCTCGTTTTTGTTGAAATCGGAATCGGAATATTTCCATTTCTTCAACAAGTAAATATGACTCAAAACACCTTTAACCGATTCCTTATTTTGTCGGAATTAAAAGTCCATATCTATTTATTTATTTACTTATTTCTAACCAATGCCAGGGCCCTAAAGATTGAAAACCCATCTTCGAAAATACTTACGTATTCATCGTATATAACGAACTTTAAACAGAACGTGTAAATGTAGTTTAAAAAGTACTTAAATGAAACAAAGCCAGTATTTTTTCGATTAAACATCACTCTTATGTCAAATTTTGTATTTTAAAACCAGGTTGCTATGGTCATCCGGTGAGAGAAAATATAAAATATCACTAAGTGATTTACATTCACAGGTAGATGTAGATATATAAAGTGACTCGTGACTCTTAGTTTAGGATATAAGGATTTGTAAAGAGCTATTTCAGCGTCAGTCTAAACATCAAAATGACGTCAACGGTTGGTCTGCTACTTAAGGCTATTTCTGCAGATGATATCAATCAATTTATACTTTGTCTGAAACTTGAGGACTTTTCTAAAAAACTGGATTACCCAACCGGCATACTAAAAAGAATTGACCCTGACTACAGAAAGCCATTTTTTATTGTCTCTTTCTACGGTAGTCAGAATATTTTCAATTTTCTTTGCGGATTGGAAAGTGTAGCAAAAACAGGATTAGACTTTGGGAACGATGGTTTGGTTCATGCTCTGATTCACGGTTTGATGAATAATTCACAAGAAAAAAACAAGTACATTGAAATGTTAAGAACACTTGTAAGATCATCATCTTCTACAGAGATAAATGTGCTACTACGAACGAGAAATTTGAAAGGATATAATGCCTTAGAATTGGCAATGCGTGAAAAATGTTATGAATTTGTTATTGAAATAATGAACACAGAGGACGTCCATGTGCATTCAACAATGCCTTTTTGTACATACATGATGAAAGAATATAAATTTGATGAATATGCAAATTTACCAATGGTGTTTCATAATCCACTCCTTAACCTACCGTTTAGAGAATATTGTGAGTATAAAAAAGATAACTATCAAACATTGCATGATAATGAAACATTTATGGAGTATGTCTCAACAGTTACCAATAGCAAGGATGTTCAATTTTCTGTTTGGATTTCATCTTTATACAGATTTTTGATTCTATCAAGTATTTTACTTCCGGATGAAATTTTTATGCTGGAGAGTATCGGAATTTCTTTATTAATTTGCTTTATTTTCGAACTTATAACTTGTGTTACATTTTATGCCATACAGCTCCGGTATAAGAGGTTTAAGACAAGGGTGACCTTGACCTGGTTGTACGACGACTTGTCATTTTGCATATTTCTGATAGGCCAGATTATGCAAAACATTTTCATGATCTGGATAACGGACGCCAACGAATTATTCAAAATGGCTTTCTATGTGATTTCACTTATCAGCGCCATCTATTGTGTAATGAACAGACTACAAATTCTTCCATATTTTGGGAAACACTGTCATGGGATTCTTCACATGTTATCAACAATCTTAAACTTTTTAATCATTTTCATGGCCATGTTTTTCTATTTCACACGGGAATACCAACAATTATATCACGAAAGTAAAGGAAACTTCTTTGAAAATATGTACACAAACTTTAATCTCCTTCTCAACACGTCGAAAACAAACCATACGCCATACACCATTTTCTACCACGTGGTTTTCGTTACTATAGTAGTAATCTTGTTAATGAACTACTTGGTAGCAATTATGAATGATAAACTTATCAAAACGATGGAGTACAGGCACATTTCAATCAAACAAGCTAAACTGGCAATATGCTTGAGATATTGGACAATTCGGAGTTTCTTTTCGAGAAGACAATGTCGAAAATTACGCTTTACAGTATTCAAAGCCATGTCCGCAAAGAAATACTAAGCTGGATATATTGATTTAAGTTATCTTTCATGAAGCATTATTAAACTGGATAAAACTAAACATTTTTGTTTAAATGAACGTCCGAACAATTTCTCTATTTGTAATTGGGATACCGGATTCTAATTGTTACTTATGTAAAATGCTATCGTCTAACTTCATTTTGGCTGGCATCTTTTAATGGTATCAAATCATTTTGTATATGATATTCGATCGTGTCCTCCCATGACTAAGCTTGAATTTGTTCTCTAAGTATGTTTTTTGAGCCATATTTGTCTTAATGGAAAATCATATTAATAACATACTCTCCTGTTAAATTTTAAAAAATGTAGTTAAGCTAGTCTATTCTTGGTTCAGACGGCAGAATGAACTACGGTATATTTTTCAATTGCAAATGTGACTCAAATATGTACACTCGTTTTTGGTCTAATCTAAATTGACATCGGACTCTGTATAATATTTAAATCAGTAACATATGACTTAAAAACACATTTAATATTTAAATTTTGTTCTCCCTATGAAAGTCTTTGCAATTCTCATTTTTTAAATGTGATTCAAAAAGTTATCCATTTTTCGTCAATATTGAACGTCCTTATATTTTTCCATCTGTAAATGTGACTCAAAATTATTTATTCTAGGTCAAATAAATCCGCACATATCTTAAATTTGTAATGTGTAACTCAAAATACCCACTTCAAATACCTTTTTGATGATATAGACGTACAAACCTACATACGGACATGTACAAGGAGAGGAGTGGACAGCAATCGCTGAATTTTGTGGTACATACTTATGTGTATGGTCCATAATACGTTTGTACATTTTTTCCATTTCTAAATGTGACTCGATATACATTTTTGTAAATTGTCAAACAAATGGATAATTTAAAAGGCTTACTTCTGATTTTGCGCTCTCAATGTAAGATAAAACTTTTTCACCTTGTGCTGGATTTATCATTGCTCCAACTAGCGTATCTTCAAGAGTTGGATCACCAACTTTCATTTTCGTAACTCTCTCAACTAACTTGTCTAAAAATTTTGATGCAATGCTTTTTTCAACGAATACCCGGGTTCCATTTGAACAAACCTAAAAAGTAAGTAATGGATATAACATGCAGTTGTTAGATAATAATACCATTGTTTAATACTATTTATTTCGCTTCCGGATGACCCCGATTACAGGCCGGTTCGTTCAACCTACTTGTGAATAGCGTATTTTGACTAGTAATAGTCTTGTCAGTGATATTATTGTTTAGAATTCACCCCGGTTCGTTATTTATGACCCTAAATAATATTATAGACACTGAAGAAGACCAATACAGATCGAACATTTTAGCTTTTTTGTTTTTGCTCCATTCATGCATTGGAAGTAATAAAATGTCCATACCACACTATCAGACTACAAAGAATCTTTCTTGGAAAAAACCTGGGATTGAAACATCTTTAGTTTTATCATTTGGAATTTTTCCCACCCTTTCTCACCCACGGTATGAAAGTTTTCATATTTTACTATGTTGCTTATTGCTTATGTTATGCCATTTCTAGCATTTTTCATGACGCATGTACTTTTATTACAAACCTGTCCTTGGGTCAAGAAATTTGCAAGAATAGCTCCACCGACAGCATTGTCCAAATCAGAATCAGCAAAAATTATCAAAGGCGATTTTCCTCCTAATTCCAAGGTTACGTGTTTGATACCCTGAAAATCAAAACAAATTCTGAATATTTATAATTTAGCCAAGCGGTCTACGTTACCTAACATAATGACGTTGTTTTTATGACGTCATGACTAGGCTTAACGTCAGATAGTGCTGGAACTAGTACCTAGGTGTCTGATTTACACTCAGAAAGTCATCAATGGTCCTTGGACAAGATTTTAAGCTGACATTGCCTTATGGGTGGCTCGGGCACGCTTAATGCGTGATCGTACTTTGACAGTATAAGTAAAACTTTTATTCAGATAATAGGAAAAAAAGATAAAATCATCATAAAGACCGTATAAATACTTTGACAGGCAGCCACAAGCTACATAATTCGTTCAGTTTAGACCCGATAAAGCGGACCCAATTAAAGTGAAAATCTAAAATGGTACCCCTATCATAAATAATTAACATACCGAATAATTAGTAGTCGAAAAAATATTTTTATTTTATGTTTAACTTTCATCGATTGGAAAGTAAGTCGGTAAATATCGATAGCTTTGATATGAAATCATTTTTATTTAAATTAATTGGAGTGAAACGGAAAAAGCACAGCCATTTGGTAAATTATTATAAAACATACATGTATTTCAAATATGTCTTTATACGTATTGATGTAGATATCGCTAATTATCTATTATTTAATTATTTATGCACTTGTGGACATATATTAGGGCATTTCAACTTTGATATGGGTGCCATTTTGATTTTCACCTTAATATTATTCGATTTAGTGGGATTTCGCTTTAGCGGGAATTCACCTAGACGGTATCGAGCAGGCAACCAGTCTAGGTCTTACTGCACGACCACCAATGGTAAGAATGTAAAACATTAGGTTTGGAATTCTAACATATTCTTAAGCATATTATTAGAGTTCACCTATGATTCAAAGGATTTTCTCGATTATACGGAACCAACCTCAGCGCATGCTGTCATAACTTTTGTTCCAGTTGCAACACTTCCGGTAAAGGTCATTTTTGCTATATCTTGATGGTTGCTTAGTAAACCACCAGTTTCTCCTTGTCCCTAAAAAAAGAGAAAAACATATCACTTTCACAAAAAAGAAGTCACTAAATACACAAAAGTAAATGCAATGGGCTAACGATTTTTTATACACGTCTTAAAAGATAATTTCATACAGCAAAACTCACAATTATAATTATTCTACGGGGTATTGAACGCAATAAAAAGAGAGCTCCTCAATGATAAACTGCTGGGGTATCCGTGGAGTACCAGATTGCGAAAGTATATAGTTCTTTTAAGATCTTTTAACAAGAATACCAATTTTGAGTATCGGTAGCACGCATTTCCATGAAATGAAATTTTAAGACCCTTTCAAAAAACAATGAATACTTCTCTTAAGTTTCCATACCGTAGATTAACAACAAACTATGTCTGCAATGCACCATGAGTAAGGGACGACCTTTAGCGCTTTTTTTTATTGGTTTACGGATTGGCAGATGAAAATCGACGTAAAATGAAAATTAAAAAAATACATAAATTTTTATTCCCGCAGCCGACGGACATCATTCTAAAAAATACATTTTTGCTGCCGACCGAAATTCTCGGTCATCGATTTTAAAAAGTACATGTCGGACTTTGTCGGTATAAAAAAAAATTGAACAGATATAAAACTGTCCGATTCATTATTCCATCATAAAAGTAAGGCCAAATTACGATTCAGAAATAAATTTTTTTTAAAGTTTTGCTGCGACTAGTTTTTTTAATTTTTTTTCCGCCGCCGCCGACGGAATTGTTTTTAGATATAAGCTGGTCCGTAAACCAAATCAATAAAAAAGGACTTTACCTGTACAATATTAAAACATCCGTTAGGTAGTCCAACTTCTGAGTATATGTCCGCTAGCATAACGGCAGATAAGGGTGTAAATTGGGATGGTTTAAAGACCATTGTGTTACCGCAGGCTAGAGCTGGAGCGGACTTCCATGCTGCCATTTGCAAAGGGTAATTCCATGCACCAATCCCTCCAACTACACCAAGAGGTTCACGAATGGTGTATCCGAAGCCAGAGGCTGCGTTAGAAAAATGCTGCCCTGGAAAATAAAGAATAGTAGTCCTTAGTTTTAAGTACGAGTTAATAAATAAATGTTCTTATATATTTCACCAAATGGTTCAAGATGTTATTGACTGATCCTGACTGATTCCTTGGTCCACTCTCCATCACTTGAAACGGTTTTCACGATAGACTGGTATAAACGCTGTCCCTATTGAGGCGTTTTTACCCCCCCGCTTTAAGTAAATATATAGAATAGTTCCCTGCCCAATAAAAAGGTCTTATAATTAGTAAATACAACTCATACAAGTAATGACTGGTCTGCGAATATTTTAATGAATTTCAATGCATTGCATCGCTGATTGGTCTTTCAGTTTCGTAGGATATCGATTTAGAAATGTTTACAGCTGTGTCTAAGCCGAGAGTAACGAGATGTTAAAATGTAAACTTAAATCTACAATTGTCGAATGCTTTATGATCGGGAATTAGACAAATTCTTACTTTATGGAGGATAAATTAGGATTTCGAATACAATAAATTAACATACCTGTCAGTGTAGCAGCTAAACCACCATAAAATTCAATTGAATCTGCACAACCAGCTACGTCAGCACGGGCCTCCCAGATAGGTTTTCCGTTGTCCATCGTTTCAACTTGAGAGATTTCTTCAGATTTTTCCTGTTGAAAAAAAGAATACTTTAGATAATCTTCAATTTTGTATAAAGTGTATCCCAAAGGAAAATATCGAGATGTCATGATTATTAATTATTTCTCTCCCTGTGTGTATGAAAAAAGGAAAGGATACGGTCTTCTCTTCCAAATGAAACAGATTTTGAGGAAATCCCTTCAATAAGGGTGCTACATTTCCCCAACAGCTCGTCCAATTTGCCAAATGCTCACTTCAAAAAACGATTCACCGATAAAAATTTAAATTTACTGAGAATATTCTTATTTAGTACCGCTTTAAATTGTTGGTTGATATATAATGGGAATAAAGCGGGGGTTCGAATCAAAAGGTCCATATTTGATGAATCAATATTTACGAAACTTTATAATATTAGCTCGATGGTTGATGTCCCAACAAATATGTTGGTCCATTTCATTTACAAATTTCCTTGTTTACCTATGTTTTCGATGACATTTTAAGGCATAAGAGTCACCCTGTTCTTATTGATTAAAAATAATGAATTTAGAAAATAACATTACTCGAATAAGTCTGGCAGCTGCTGATAAAATTTTGCCTCGTTCCATTGCTGGTACATTTCTCCATTCTTCAAAAGCAGCTTTGGCACTAGCAACTGCAGCATTAACATCCTTAGTCCCAGAACTTGGAATATGCCCTAAGATTTCACCTGAAGATTGATAAAGATTTAAGTAATAAGCAAACCTATTTTTGTGCTCATATTAATGAAATAACATGTCATTTAAGCAATTATGTGAAATAGTATCTCTAGAGGCATTTCTCGGGTGTTAACAAATGTTACATCAATTATACTGATATCTTTGACAGTATAGCTGATCAATACTTCTGCTAAAGGAGCCCCTAATTTTCGTAAGGTAATATCGCGCCGCAGTCAGTTAAATTACCTTCCGAAATGATGAAAAACATTTCGACAAAAAAGAGCTTTGTTTATCAAACTAATAATTACTTCAAAATCTGTTTTTTAAATATCATTGTTTACTATCCCTGTAATTTAAATTCCTAGAAAGTATAGCAAATCATACATCCCATTTTGAAGGAGAAGTTGGTTGATTCCTCTTCCATGTAAAAACTCAAAAAATTATCATGAAAACCTTAAGACTCTTGTTGTGCTTCAATTTCCGGACCTGTGTATTATCGACTGATAATAATTGAGGATGTTATGTAAAAACTCGCCGAAAAGATATGTTCCTCAACAAGTAAAATTTGCATTGCAAATTTTTAACTAAACCACCAGGCCTATTCCGAATTACCATATTTTAAAAGGTGGTAGCATATTTTTGACTCCTGTTTCCATGACGATTTCTGCCATAATTTATTATTCCCCGACTCTTCCAGAATTTCTAGGATGAGTGACCATGACCTTATTCAAAATTGTTGCACACTTACCTGTTGCAGGATTTTGTATCTCTATATCTTCTGATGGACTTCCATCTGTTGAGCTAACTCTTTTACCAGTAAGATAATTCAGGTTAGGATTAACAGCAGTGCTATAGGTACAGCGGTATACAGTGCGTCGCAACAAACATGGGATCACTTTTTGAAACAACATTTTCCTAAAATTAAAAGATTTATTTAATGATTTATTATTTTGTGATATTTTGACGAGAAGAATGGTTACACATCACAGTTGCAATGCCTTTTTAATTGATTGGTTTACGGATCAACATTGTTTTTCAAAAAATCCCGTAGTCGGCGGGGGAAATAAATAACAATTTCAGGGAACCTTGTCGGTAACTAAATATTTTATACTTACGACGATAAAATGTCGAATTGAACAGTTTTTGTTCAAAAAATTTTGTCAATGAAATGAACTGCAGCAGGGGGATGCGAAAAAGGCTCTAGGATCGCTCAAAACGGAATTACGTATCGTATCATGTATTACTTATTCATTTATTTTCTTCGAGCCCTCGGAATTTGTATCTAAAAATACAGCGAAGATGCACATTCAACGGGCTCGCCGAAAATAAATAAATAAGTCATACATGATGCCTGATGATGCGGTACGTAATTCCGTTTTGAGAGATCCTACAGCTATCGCTATCGGGCGCTATTTTCGCATTTAACCTGCGATTTATTGCATTGACCAGTGCACCGCGATATTAGACTGTATGACATGAACTTCATTTGCATCCAAGATAAGATCCGTTTCAGCCCGGTGGAGTAAAGTTAAGCGAAGCAAGGCCATGTACTTCTTTAGACAAAAGAGAGGTCAAATGACACCATCTGTCTGTGCTTGAGCTTCAGCGGTCGTCTAGTCGGGTATATTGAAGTCCGTTCGGTTGGTCATCATATTCCAACTACCATGTATTTAGTTACAGTGGCGTTCAGACTTAGTAGGCTACAGTGCAACACGATGGCACCGGACCTCAATACTTAAACAGTTCTAAGAGCTATATAAAGACCTGCAAAAACGACCACTTAACAAAATGGTGCGTAAATTTGTTAGGGTTATTTTTGCGTTGACCAAGCGGCAGTTTTTAGATCAAGCTGGATCAAGTACCTCGGAAAAGTATACACTATTCCTAAATACATTTATCTACAGAAATTTAATTAATATATACAAGATCATAACTACAAATCCTAAGATATATTAATTAATATAAAAAGTATTTTAAATTACAACTTACGACCTCTATATTGTATAGTAAAGTAATAGATATCAGACTACCGTAGGAAAGATAATGAGGGAAAAACAGTTATGACAGTTATGTATAATTAATCTATGTAGGTCAATTATCATAATCTAAAGTACAATTGTAAGTAAGATATACATGTGCACGCAGAGATCTATGGAACTTTTGGTATTCAATGTTTAAAGCTCACATCTCCAAAAAAGGAAATATAGGAGTCTTTCGTTAAACGATCGGAAATTATAGTAGATTTTTTGGACCAAAATATAGGAACATATAGGATTTTTAAAACAAGTTTTTAATTTCTGACACAAAATCTCCAAAAGTCTGCCGCAAAAACTTTCAGAAATCGGCAGTGGCGTAACGATAGGAAGTAGCTTTAGAGCGAAACCTAAGGTCGCGGGCCCCCAACGAAAATCAGAAAAGGGAAATTTAATAGTGCATTTTTGCAATCGCTGCAATCACGCATTGAAAGTACCAGTATTAATGTACATGTATAATGTATATTTTTTTTAATCTAAAAAAAGGCTTTTAATCAAGTTTCTGATACTCAATTTTTAACTTTTTTTAAGCACTTTAAGAAATTTGTGATCATTATTTAGGAGCAAAGAAAAATGTTCTATAACATGCAGGTACGGAAAAAGAACTGTTAGTTTTGCGTACCTTCTTACGAAAATTATCTTAATAATGTTATTGAGCCGAGTGAAAAAGAGGCTAGGGAAATTTTGTTAAGTTAAAGGACAAATTTCTATACTGTCAACCAGTGTATTGAAGTTTGTGGCGCCGACGATGCCAGTATAGTCTGTATAGAATGATAGCAATACAGTATCATAGGAATCAGGGACAGAAAAAAAGGAATATTTTTGAGTGCCTTAGTATGTAAATAACTTTATAATATTATGATCGAGCCAAGCGAAGTGAAGAAAATTTGAAAATTATGGGTTAGAAACGCAATTTTAAGACACTATGAGAAGTTTGTGTCACTGACGCTAGTATAGATTGATAGTACATTAATGTATCATAACAAGAGTTAATATTTTGAAAATAAAGGGCTGAAAACAGGGCCGTCAATTTACATTTGTACTTATACCTATCCATATTTATTCAATAGTTGAAACTACTTTTTTTTAAATCCAACGGAAATGGTGAGTGATTAACAATATCACTCACATGCAGATAAAGTCTCAAATTTATTATAAAATGGTCTTTCTTCAGACATAAATATTTTAGATATTTTTTGAGGTAGATTATTGAAATTACGTTTATTGAAATATAAGACTTATAATGTTATTTAGTAAAATAATGAAATCATTCGATATCCGCTTTCGATGAGTTTGTGTACTAACATTACAAAATTGAACTGAAAAGTTGGCGAGGGCAAATATGGTTCAAAAAGCTCTGCGTCAGAATTGCATTTGGCGGGAATTGACACACATAAACTATATTTTTCTGGAATGGTCATGGAAAATACTGATCAGTCGGCAAAATTTTTACAAATGACCACCTATTGGCAAAGATATAAGTAATTTCAAAAATCTTTATCTATCATCAATACAAATTTGGTACAAATCCATCGAGTAGATTCTTAGATCTAAAGTTTAGAATAAATAATAATCTTGGTAAAAACAATAAGTTTCACACTTTGTGAAAACATTTACCGTATCACTCACATGTTCACACACAATTCTGATCGATCAGTGCAGCAGATATTTTATGATTTTCAAAACAAATATTTATGATGATACCTGTGACATCATGTGTTATAAATGATGTAAGAGTTAAATCAGTTTTTATTGGCTGAATATATCACAGGCACATTCCACGGCGGGGGTCCTAATTACCTTTACTCCGTAAGAAATGTGCCTGTGGAATAATCAATGGTTGGATTTGAAATAACAGACAAAAGAGCTGTCATCCGCAGCAAAAGTCGGAAAGTGTTAAGGCGACCATTCCTAATAGGTGAGTTTCGCGTAAGATCGTTGCTAAAAAAAAGTGATGCACGTGTGCGGTCATTATTCATTATTCTAACTTTTTTTAGAACTACTGACGTACCGGTACCCCCTAGGTAGCTTTCTTGTGTCATGAAAGGGTTAGGGAAGCAATAATGAAATTATTTTGAATCCCAGGAAAATGATGCACGCGTCTTACACGAAACTCACCTATTAGGAATGGTCGCCTAACGTATATTGCTTAACTGATTTTATAATATGGAATAATTCATGTAAGAAAGGCAACATTAGTGATGTCACCAAAAATATGACATTGCTATTTTTTATGATTACTGTGCCAAGATTGTCAAATTCAATATCATGGAAATCTTGAAAAAGTTGAATTGCAATCCATTGAAGTTTTTTGAACAAAACAGTTGAACTGAAATCAGTTCAGACTTAAGAAAATTTAATTCTTTAGATTAATGTGCTGAATCTTACGTTCAATAATGAAAACCCGTGAACACTGGCACCTGGGTTGGACTTTGTCTCTTTGAATTCTTCGAAAAACCGGTTTATTGATGTAAGCAGCCAGGAGATTTCTTGTTCTAAGCGAGTGGAATGGTATAAAACGCATAACCAATGAAATGAGATCTTTTTTGCTTGTAAAATCGATTTTCTTAACTTCTGAATTCATATCTAAAAAGTAAATTAAATGCAAAATCTGTTTTATTCTCAAAATTGCCAATAATCTGTCAAAAACCAGTTAAAATTGGGAAAACGTGCTCGATATGACATTTATACCATACCGTACAAAAAATCATGTGACCCTTCAAAATGGCGGACGAACAAATTTTTTTGAAAATATTTTTGCTAAATTTTATCTTTCTTATTCTTGTTTTAAATGGTGCAAAAAGTAAATCAACAGACAAAAGATTAGGAAAGGTATTCAAAAAGCATGTTTGCCTATCAACATACAAGTTTTATAAATATAATCTATGTTTGTAATTGTAATGCTATAAACAGCTAGTGTTTACGTGTAGACGGTGTACCGGTACCGGGTACGGCGGTACGGGTAGGCTACTACCACAGGTGCTCGTTGACCAGCCTGTTTCTCGCAGAAAAAAAGATAGGCTACGCCTATCTTAAGTACAAAAGGTAGATCTGAATATACGGATGAAAGACCGTGAACAAGAAATTGATCACCAAAAGTTAGAAAAAAACTTACCAAAAAAAGTTTACTTTTTCGGCTGCAAAAATTCAGCGCATTAAGATTCCTCCAGACGGTTTTGTCGTAGGAGGAATACTTTTTTTTTTATTTTTATTTTTCTAGAGATCAAAAAAATGAACTATTTAAAAATAATTTATCGTACTAGATCTATACGTACCGGTTATACCGGTATCTAAAAAAATTCAAATTCAGAAGTTTATTGCTTATCAGCGCGGGGCACATTGCAAGTTGCGTTGTGCCCCGCGCTGATAAGCAATAAACTTCTAAATTTGAATTTTTTTAGATACCGGGTATGTTAAATTATTTTTAAATAGTTCATTTTTATGTTTTGTTGTCAAAATATCGAGAATATTATGAAGAATCAATTATATTGATGATTTTGTTTTTGATAAAGTTATAATTATTATTGTTTGTCTGAATTTATGCAATCCTTTGGCATTTTGAAGTATCTGAATAGAATGAATCCGCTATTTTCTTTTTACAAATCGAGAAAATGACGAAGAAATTTTTTGGATCTCTAGAAAAATGAAAATTTAAAAAAAAGTATTCCTCCTACGACAAAACCGTCTGGAGGAATCTTAATGCACAGAATTTTTGCAGTCGATAAAGTAAACTTTTTTTTCTAACTTTTGGTGATCGATTTCTTGTGCACGGTCTTTCATCCGTATATTCAGATCTACCTTTTGTAGGCCTACCTTTAGATAGGCTGCGCCTATCTTTTCTCTGCGAGAAACAGGCTGGTCGTCGAGCACCTGTGGTTACTACTAGTTAGTCTACTAGTACAGTACTACAGTAGTACTACCGTACCGTACTATCTGAGATCTACTAGCTACAAGAGTAGATCTATTACCGGTACCGTACTAACAGAATTTACTGAGAGTCTTCAAAATGCCATTTATTAGGGATATTGAACATACCGGTACTGTAGCCTACCGGTAGGTACCTTTATAGTAAAGTCTAAAAAACACAGCTTGGTCAACGCAAAACCCTAAAAAGAATTCAAGTTAACAATTCACTGGCATCATGGTATGTAAAATAGGGCTTTCACGAATCATGATCTCTAAGAATGGGCTTTCACGAATCATGGGGATAGTATAGTTTTCACGGATCACGTTAGTCAGATTCCTGCCATTCACTATCACGTTAAGCCAATTTTCCCCATTCTTAGTTTTTTTTCTTTTTTAAATTATTTATTTTTCTCCTGGTTAAAAAAATGATACGATTTTGTCGGGGAGAATAGCTTCTCTCAACTTTTTTTTTACCAACTACCTGCATCGCAGTTCATTTATTTATTCACCTCTCTCTCTCTCACTCTTTCACCTTTCTCTTCTTTTGCACTTTAAACTCTTATGCCTTCTGTAAAATGTCCTCTTACTATAGGCTGTATGAATGTTAGAGGATTGGGTGACAAGGTTAAAAGAAAAGAT
>JAUCNG010087772.1:0-14032 GCA_032353305.1 Cephalothrix spiralis
TACATACAAAAACCCAAATTTTTTAGGTAAAAAAACCCAAAGGATAGAAACCCAAAAATCTTGGGTGTAACGGAAACAAACCCAAAAGTTGAAGTAACTGATACCCAAAAAATTTGGGTATAAAAAACCCAAAAATTATAACAGTGTATGTCATAACTTTGCCATGCCTATTTATACACCTTGTGAAAAGTTGGGAAAACCGGGGAAAGCGGAACATGCCTCTGGTATAATTATCTGGAATGCCGATTCAATACATTTGCGATGCCTATCAGAAATAGATTAAATACGAAAGTCTGCACAAAAGGGCACTGAATAAAGATTATACGGTGAGGTTGATATATGTACAGCGTAACCTTCAGTATTCCATTTTGCCCCTAGCAGAATACTATTTTTTGGATGTGTTTTAAAATTGAAATGTTATTATAAAAACTGTGTGCGAATAAATTGTCATTCTGTTTTATGAAAGAGGATTACCCTAAGTTATATTCCAGGTAAATAGCTTTCGTCTAGCCAACTTCGGCTTCTTGTAATTGCGAATCAAAAAAAAAATGGTCCGTCTTGCCCCACTCTCCCTACTGTGCTAGGTTAAATTTCCGAACCCTGGTTCGTTCCTAGTGATAAGATTGCGCCGCGTACCAACCCTTGCCTGTCAGGGTAATTCGAATGCTGCAAACTTGCGAAATTTTTAAATTTCTCGATGTCGCACATTTTGATTATATATACGCATCGATATTTTGATGAAACGTTTTCGATACCAAAGTGTTCCTTAAAGAGACCAATTCCCATCGGCTCCTTCATACAAATAACACACATTTGGCATAGTGTAGTCAAAACCCGAGTCAAAAGTCAAATACTTTAACAGAATTTATAACAATATTTTGACTTTGATTTAGCTTGCAGCACACTTTTTAATGCTCTGAGCCCTAGAGATTTGATTTCCTCGAGACCCGGGAGTGGTCGACTTAATGATCTAAGTCCGGTTACGCCTTAATAACCATATTAATGATATCAAGCATAATCGCGACAGCTAGTCATTTCAATAGCTGCGCTCACTCAATACCGGTCCATTTCCGCATTTAACACCCTTTTTGTCAGAGCAAAACGCTTCCCATAGGAAATGCATGTATATCTAAAGTAAACTTTACGTAAGGTTTAACACCGAATACAGTCAAAGTTTAGGTAGTGAATGTTTCTGTTTTTCATTTTGTTGTTTCCGAGTCCGTGGTTTTTGCTACATGATATAGTATATATCCCTCAGATACATATTTTTTTAACCAATCTTACATTTGATATCATTTAATCATTAAAAGATTATGAAATTTAATAATTTTACTTACATGACTTTTCAAAGACCTCCGATTACGCACCGATTGGTATCGCGACATTCTAAAGTTGAGGAACTAGCTTCCGAAGCACTAGCTTAGCTGCATGACTATCCATTTGATTTCGCAATAGTCTACACGATACAATAACAACTTTTCCAGGTAACGTGTTTTTCAAGTTGTCATTAATTGTGACATGTTCACTAGGAAATCAATATTATTTAATAAATTAATTAATTTCCGTGATCAAAACGCGTAAACCAGGCCCATGCTATATGGTAGTCATGGGTACTGGTTCGATTGGAAATTTTAGTTATATTATATTATGACACACATTGACACTACTTTTAGATCATTTTTAAATATGTTATTTTTTCATTTTTCTTTTTACTCATTTCTATATCAAATGATTCGTCATATACTCTCAAGTCAAAGTGACATGAATAAATACTGCAGAAATATATGTACAGGGCCTATATACAGACACAGTGTCATTCAATATTATGGAAAAAAGCCAGATAAAGTCATATTGTGACTTAATTTTGAATTGAACATCGCTGCTACAGTGCTAGAGAGAACATGGTCTTCTCGTCCTCACATAGTTGGGGCCAGTAGAATAGCGCTTGTTATTCTTTAAAGTATGATATTATCAGGAAGTAATATTATAGGATCCTGGGAACAAGGATGTGGTCCTATATATCAAATAAAATAAAGTTGGTGCTAATCTGTTTAACAAAAACTGAGCTACATAAAATCAATTTCCCCCAAATTATAAATGAACGTCCTTTCACTGGAAAAAAATTGTGCTTCTTTATTGACTTTTTGTAATTTTCATATTTTCTTATTCAATTTACTTACTATTCACACTTTATTTGATTAAAAATTAAAAAACCTTAACAAAATCATAATTTTGGGAGGACAACTCTCAGGAGAATTGTCGTAGCAAAATTTTATTCGTGAGAGAAGATCATGCTCTCAAATATTCATAATTTTAAGTCACAATATAACGGCAGGCTGTTTTCCATAATTTTGTGACACGCTGCATAAATGTGAAATTATTATTTTGCATTTCGAAATATACCGTACAAAGGTAGTACGAAATTGTCCTTTTTTCGTATAGAAATCGTGTTTAGTATCCTGGTGTGGGTGGGACAGCAAAAATAATATTGCTTCAAGAACTTCCAAGTTCCAACATGGTTAATGATACTCATAATTGATATAATGATTGAGGAGGTCAATGCCTATATGTGATTTCCAAAATCCGATAAAATTTTGAGCCTTTTCCGTTTCCGATAGCGAAAAAATTGCCATTTTCCGTTTACGATAGCGAAAATTTGTTTTCCGTTTACGATAAGAGATCATAAGAGGCATTGACGCCCTCTAAGAAGAAGCACAAAAACTGTTTTATTCGAGAGAGAAGACTATGCTCTTAAATAATTGCATGGAATAAAAGACAAGAAGGAAATAAGATACTACTAGCCTAGCTCTTTGATTAAAATAAGTTACATGTAGGTATTTATTGATTTACAATATTCCTGAAGAACGTCTAAATGCTCTTTTCTTCTTGGCTCCAGCGGCTTCTAAATCTTTCTCTGCTGAGATGTATTCTGGACCTGAAATTATAAGAAATTCATCAATTAATGTTTTTGGGGAATTGCCGGAATCTTACTTACGTGATCCGTGAAAACCACTATCCCCATGCTGCGTGAAAGGTCTTTTTCGTGATTCGTGAAAGCTCCTGTTAACATACTGTGATTCGTGACATAGGACGCTCGTGAATCTTAAAATAAAGCTCGTGAACTTAAATAAAGATTTTACTATAGGATTTCGATAAAAACCGAAAAAAAATCGGCTCGCGCTGCGCCTTCGGCGCTCGCAATATCCTTTAGGACTTATAGGCTGCTAAACAGCCGAAAATACATCATAAAATTAGTGGCATTCTCTGTGATTCGTGAAAGGCCGTGAAACACTATAAGTAGCGTTAGTGAATAGTGTTCGACCCCCTCCGTCACCTCCTCTTAATTCTGCTTTGGTAGGGCACTGAACTAATTCCCAAATACAAAATCCTTACCTTTCTTGAGGATTACTATTCCTTTAACAGTGCATTTGAATGTCCCATATCCTGCATCGGTCCAGCTCTGGCCAATTTTCACCAATTGCCTGTTATTATTGTAGCAAGCCTTGGCTGAAAATGGATATATACAGTACATATTGTAAAACTGCTTCGGTAGTTAGAGGTCTTAGAGCCCGACTGTGTATAAAAAGTTTCGGATTCGTGGTCCAATAAAGGCATCGACTCCTTCTTCTGTTCTAATCAAGGAAGCGAAAGCTGTTACCTAATATATGTGTATTCGAGAGGGAAAGAGTTCACTAGTCCAAAGGTCAACTAGTCAGAAGTTCACTAGTCAGAAGATTTAGGTAGGGAATTTTGACTTTTGACTTAGAGAGTTTTAAAAACTAACAATTATTTTGACTTAAAAATAAAATCTGCCGTTACCCTTACCCTTACCTAACCATATAGCCTAACCCTAACCGACAGGACTCTAATTATTAAACCCTAATTAATACAATTAGTCAAATTTCGTCAAAAAATATTTTCTAGACTAAAAATTTCTTATATCAAAATGTCGTTGGTGCACTCCATATAAACTGCACCTCAAAAAATTAGCAAACAATATTTGAAATTTTCTTGTTAAATGTCAATTAGGGGCTATGTCAGCTAAAATTTGCAAGAACTTGAAATGCCCTCCTCAGCGCAACAAGCAATTTTTCGCTCGCGCCTTTAGCACTCACGATATTAGGTTTATTTCATTTAATAATTTTGCTGCATATCAGCTGACACGGTTTTGGATAGACGGTACACAATAATTTCCCGACTCACACCCCAATTTAAAACTTCTGACTAATTCGTTACAAACAACTTGATACATACAAAAAATAATATTCAATAAATACCTGTGCATTTTCCACAGAAAGCAGGGCAATTCTTCGAGACGTATGGACAATCACAATCTCCTTTGAATTGAAATCTGTTTCCACCAACATTGTCTACACCACCGCACTCAGCTCTTCCAGGAACGTCACACACACCTGAATAAAAGTATAAGTTTGATGATGAATGAAAGTCATTAAACAAAAACATTTAAAGTAATAACAGGCCTCATTTTTGCAACATGATCTGAATTTTAGGATATTTTTTTTAATTTTAAAAGATTTTTGAGCAATATTTAGGAGATTTTCTAGCAATTTATTAGATTTTATTATAATATGATTGGATTTTCTAATAACTTGCCTTCGCTACAAACAAAATTTTTTTCCTTTACAATAAATCAATATAATCTATGCATATATATCATTAAAGAGACTCATACAATATAACAATTTTTCATTTTTTTGCACCTGCCTTTGTACAAATAAACATAAAATGATAAAATCTGTTTCCGAGCGAAGCAAAATTTTTGACACTTTTTCATTTTCTAACACATTTTCCACCCTTATGAGAAATAATCGGATTTTAGGAGAAATGGTCATATTTTTAGGATTTTAGGAGAACTATGATTGAAGCGTGCATGTAATTATACAATTCAAGGGTGGAATTATTGCCGGAGGGGCAATTCCGATGGTGTCCCTCCTAAAAAATCGGAAGATATGGTTTAAACATAGACAAACTATACATTTCTGGAAAGCCTATGGCATTTGTATAGCGCCATGGGCATTCATTTTTTTATCTCCGCAACATGGGGCCGGGTGGCGGGACAAAATTTCAAAAAAAAATGTTGCCAGCCAGCCATCCATGCCCGGATCGCTATACAAATTCCATAAGCTTTCTAAAAATGTATAGTATGTCAATGTTTATACCATATCTCCGGCAATAATTCCACCCAATTTTGTATCGATATTGTGTATTAAAATACCCGTTTTCTAAAATAAGAAGCTTTGTAAAGGTGAGGTTCCGACCAAAAACTCACAAGTGAAAGAAAAAGGGCGAGTTTTTAAAAACTTGTTAATGACTTCGACTTATATAAATGTGAATAACTTACCGTTGGTGATTTTGATGTCCGTATTCATTGTGTCGAATGCATCTGGTGGGTAAGCCGCATATGCTGAAAATAAAATTCAAGATACATGTATACATTACCAATAGAATCAACAAAAACAAATTTATCGCCCAGCCAGATTTTTCTCACAGAAGTCTTCCTCCTAATATCATTGGGGTCCGTGTCCCATTGAATTTATATTTATCAAAAATGAGGGAAAATGATATTTCATTTTGATATCATAACTGGAAAATACGTGTAATCAAATTTTCACAAGTAAAATATGACAAATTTGGAAATTAAGTTTTCAATAATTTTTGTTAACTTATAATAATAATTGTGTCGCCAAAATAAAATATTCTTGTCTAAATTTTGTTCGAGGGATATAAAACAACAAAATAAATGGCAATGAAAGTCTTGGCGATGAGTGCCGAGCGAAGCGAGAAAGTAATAATAGCATTTTCCAAATATTTTAATGTCACATGTAAGAAAGATACATCGTTCCACCCAAAATAGGATTTTGTATTAGCGGTATCACAAATGATAATGATCAGACTCGAAGTGCCGAGCGAAGCGAGGCAGAAAAAATAAGCATTTTCACTTTTTTGGTCAGATTCAGGTCCAAAATATAAGAAATCCAAAAAGAATCATTTTATGATCTTTATAGGATAAAACAATATAACAAATTTATAAATTCTAACTTACCGACAGCAAAAAGTGTACAAAGAGCAATAAAGGCCTTCATTTTCAAAATTGTATGCGTCGTATATGAATTCAAATGATAAAGAAAAAATGCGAACAGTTATATAAATACGAATCAAAAACAGCTGAAAATATACAGAGTCACAAAAACGATATAAAGTTCATTACAATGTCAATTTTACGTTCATTAACAATACTTGAAAGTTATTCAAGTGATTTTGACAAAATTTTGAGGTATGAAATATAAATGTTTAAGAGAAAAATAAATTTGTTCTACTACTTATCTATTAATTTCTAAAATCAAGTAGAATTGCATGATGATTTCATACTAAAAGGATAGATATAAAATACCCTGAACTTATTCAATGACAAATAGAGTGTAATTTCATTAATATCAAGAGCAGGAACATGGAACTATATCCCTGATCAAAATAACCTTCACATTAAAAAAAAAATATTAACCTTCAAATTCGGGATCCACCCAAAAGACCGAAATTCTAAAAGACTAAAACAGTTTTTTAATAAGTAATGACTTGATAAAATGTCCCAAAATTTGTCGAAATCTTTATTATGTCCAGTTCTTTGTATCATATGATTTTTTTATAAGTTTAAGTTGAATACGATAGGTTTTTTAAATATTCGGTCGGTCTTATGTACTTTCCGTCTTTTGTCCATTCGGTGTCTTAAAATTCAGAACTCGTGAAAATTAGTAGGCTACAAGTTGCTAAATCTAAGCAAAAACCACCGACTCAGAAACAAAACAATCAAGATATTCTCATAACAATTGTCTTTCTCAATGTGATACATGACATACACTGAAAATATATTTTCAAAGTCAATGTTTTATTTTATTAAATTCACTTAAATTTCCATGCAAAAATCTTTCTTAAGTCATACCCTTTCCTAAGTCTTACTAAGACATATGACAGCATTTTGGATATTTTTTGAAAATCTTATTGATTGTGAAGCTTATTTTGATAAGGCATAATAATATGTTGATATCAGTTCAATGTATTTTTCTCTGTGTCTCTCCTTTAGTTTTATATCATATCATATACCCCAAAACATTTTTGGCTCCGTTGGCCGAAACTCTGCAATAAGCATCGCTCAAGGAATGTGGCTAGAAAATATCAAATCTGAAATTTTAGCGAAAGAGTATATACAAGAGTTATTGCATTTTGAAAATTCAGATTTAGAATTCCCATAACTTAATATTTGAATATAATAAAGTGGGTACAGAAGTGGGTATCATTGGAAAGAAAATGAGCCAAGGATTCCGAATCTGTTGGCGAGTAAAAATGAAAAATAATGTTTCTTATATTTGACCTTGACCCCCAATGACACTTAACTTTGAATAGACCTTTCCCCAAAACAATCTTATAACACTTGAAATACTGGCTCATTACCTTTCCAATGATACCAATTTTTTTATTCTTTGTCATAAATTAACAGAGTTATAAATCTGGATTTAAAATCAGACGTTCATCCGAATTGTTGACGAAATTTTAAAATGCGCTAGTTTCAAAACCGATTTTATCTCTTTTCACCACTTTCTTTAAGTGTGTAAAGTTTCAGCCTATTCGGAAGTGGTCGGGTATAACAATTTGGATGATTTGGAGTAGAAATATCCAAGATTCATGAATCAAATTAAACATAAACCTTTGAATTCGAAGTATCAACTAATATTTATAGTAAATCACATTTAATTGAATACAAGTTTTACAAAATACCACAGTACATACATTTTGTTATTTAAACAAACATTAAAACACTGCTGGCATGAAATAATAACGTATAAAAAAGGCAAAAATGCGTTAAATTGAGACGTATAATGGTTTTGATGATCATTGATTTAAAATACTCTGATATGAAATGCCGCCTTTTGATTGAATAGCACAATCAAAAGTTGAAAATAAGTTCAGTTTCAGTTTGGCAAAATCATTAAAATTCTAGTGGACAAGTTAAGCGAGGTTACAGTTTTTTAATCATACACAGGACTATGGAACTTTTGGCCTACAACCTTCATTTCGCCCCCGCGAAAATCTCAGAAGTGCAGGCCTTAACCCCATCAACCCTTATATTTTTGGAAAGCTTTTTATATTGTCGAAAGATGGGGCCAATACAATTTTTCGAAAAAAATCTTTATTCGCCCATAGCCCCTTAAATTGGTCAACCCGAATCGAAAATGGTATCTTATTATTGTATTGGACCATGGGGTTCAGAAACTATCGGGTTCGACCCAAGGGCTCCATCATCTAGTTTAATCATATAGCTGTGGTAAGTTCATATATTTACATATTTTCAACGTTCTGTTCGGATTTATGATGAAGCCCTTGGTTCGACCCTTTTCGGGAACCTGAAATTAAAATTTGAAAAAAATGCAAATTTGGCCATAAAGTGAACCCGACCCTTTTAAAAACTGAGGTCTGGAGGTTGTACGCCAAAAGTTCCATAAATCTGTGTATTTATATCAAAATAGCAGACACACTGTAGTGTATAAGGATGTTAGTTTTTCCCTTATATTTCGAGATAACAAATACTGAAATCGTATTTAAGTACGACCAGAATATCAAAATGAGTCGATTTGGGCTTTTTAAAACTTCTGGATTAGAACATTCCGATATCCTACGGTATCTGAATATTATTATATTCACCTACACTCCGGCACGATAAGAGCCAAATCAGACTGAATTGTCATTTTAAAATCAATATTTGAGAAATTTTTGGTGAAAACATTCAAGGATCCGGCTAGGATGGAACGTGCGATCTATGATTAGTAAATCGAGAAGCTTACAGGTTAAGAACTAGGCCACGCTGCCTATATTCGATATAATATAACTGAAAATTCCGACTCTCGAGGAAAATTAATAGTTCGGATATTGCGACTCGTGTTCATTGACCAATCAAAATCTGTGCTGAAACTAATCACAGATTCAGTAAGAAATCGAACATAGCGTTTCGGAGTGTGGGAAATGCAAATGCAATACAGTATTCAACACCGTAGTGGATCGGAATGGGATTAGAAGTAAATTTTGTCCAAGCGATTATTTTGATATCCCTGGTCGCAATTGTTAAAACAACAGACATATCATAATTAGCAAAGGGCGTACTAAGTTTTCTAAATATCATACAGAACTAAGAGATGTTAACAGTAGCACCAAATTCACGATACGTTTTTAAGTACAGAATGAATAACATGAAGTTCATGAGAATAAGTACGGAACAACATAGATTGTGAAAAACACACAAGATCTGAGATTATTATGAAAATATAATGACAAATATGATTTTAATTCCGGAACCCATAAGTTAATTCAAGTAGTTAAAAATTGATCAGGTTAAAGAGTTAATTACAAAGATCTAGCTGGCATTAAATGAAGTTTATGAAAATAAGTACAGTATAAAGATTGTGAAAAAGATTATGAAAATATAACGACAAATATGATCTTAAATTCCGGAGCCCATAAATTTATTCAAGTAGTTAAAACTTGATCAGGTTAAAGAGTTATTAAATAGATCTTAAATGGAGTTTATAATAAATACAGTATAGATTGTGAAAAACAAACAAAATCTGAGATAATTATGAAATTATAATAACAAATATGATCTTAAATTCCAGAGCCCATAAATTAATTCAAGAAGTTAAAATTGATCAGGTTAAGAGTTAATTACAAAGATAAAAATAAGTACATAAGTAGATTGTGAAAATCACACAAAATCTGAGATGATTATGAAAATATAATGACAAATATGATCTTAAATTCCGGAGCCCATAAATTAATTCAAGAAGTTAAAATTAACAGGTTAAAGAGTTACATGTAATTACAAAGATCTAGCTGACATTACATAAAGTTTATGAAAATAAGTAGATTATAGATTGTGAAAAACACACAATGATTATAAAATGATTATAAAATAATAATGACAAATATGATCTTAAATTCCGGAGCACACATATCAATTTAATAATACAATTAATTTAAAATTGATCATGTTAAGAGCTGACATCAATCTATAAATGCAACGTACACTGAGATTATTTTATGAACGCAATGCATTTTCACTATAACATTCTATAGTCAAGTATAACGAAAACTAGAAGTACTTATAGAAAATACCAGTGAAATGGTACAAATATTAAAGAATTCTTTTAGAGGTACATGTATTAGAAATTAGAGGTACATGAACAATAATTACCAGTGATTTACCAGTGATTTAAATGGTATTGATATAATATTAAAAGAACTATGTTAGGATCTTTTAGAGGTACATATGTAAAAGAATTACCAGTGATTTACCAGTAATTTAAATGGTATTGATATTAAAGAAACTACAAGAATTACCAGTGATTTAAATGGTATTTATGATGTATTTGGTATAATATTAAAGAACTATTTTAGGATCTTTTAGTGGTACTTGTAAAAGAATTACCAGTGATTTACCAGTTAATTAAATGGTATTGATATTAAAGGAGCTACAACCAATGAATCTTTTAGAGGTACATGTAGTTCATTTTTGATAATGATAGTAACCTTTGATTGTAACTAAACATAAATTTTGATGCATTTTTCTTATTAAATTGCATACGTCGTCAGACAGTGTCCGTTTGAATAAAAACTGCATAAAATTTAAAAAAGGAAGACTATAAATAAACGTAAGTAAATTAAAGCAAGTTGAAATGTCCACAACAATTTTTAAAGACAATATCTTTTGTCCATTCTCTCACATTTTAATGCACTCGTATGTCGAATATATTTTTATTGCTACTGTACAATGAATTTTAAGTACATATGTTACATAGACAACAAATAATGGCAAAAGCCTCTTACAAAAGTACAAGCGGTCAAAAATATATCATGAGATCAGCTGACAATAAATTCAAGCTAAAATCGTTTATGACTTAAATATTACTTTTGAAAGCAAAATATTTTAGTCTTCAATTTTGATGGCAATGCTTCGAGTCAAGTGAAAAAATACTTAGGAGAAATCTTTTTATGTAATTTAAATTAAAATCTGCGGTTCAACAGAAATTTCAGAATTTTTTTAACTAAAAAGTCAAAGATTAAACAGGTGCATTACTTAGCGAGCAACATAGGGCAAATTAAGGCCTATGTTCAAGCATAGTCAAATTTATTTGAAAAACAATAAAGAGATTAAAATTCAATGATATCGGAAAACTTGAACTCTTCTTTTGAATTATCCAAAAATTTTAAAATAAAAACTGTATACCTCGCTGTATACTATATCCTTGGGAACATGTATGTTCATTTTAATTCTATGCTCAACATTAATTTTTTCCATGATGATGGAAAAGCTGTACTTTACTAGATACACTGTTAGGGATGTCGGACCGTTAGGTGGTGTAGAGCCTGACCGATTCAATTTGGAATTATTTGTTTTATATCTGTATATCTTAAATCTGGACGTCCCGACAAATTCAATCCAGTAGTCAAAGAAAAATGGCCATTTTATTCATAAATTGGTTCCAGATTCCATTTTTGGTAGGAGTTTTTATTAATAACATACGAGCGAAATGCAGCTTTTCGCCGCTAGGGGAACTCTTGTGATGTCCTTTGACTTCTTATGTAGCCTTTTGAAATCCCCTAACTATAATCTTTCCAATGAAACCACATGCCTATATTACTTTTCGTTTACTTTACAAAAGCGGTGATAATCCTAAAAGGAAAACTTTTTCCTGCTTATTTCAATAATTCCACTAAATTGTGATATACATTTGTACAAATGACTCCAAATCGAAATTTATTGATCGACAGACATCCCAACAGTGAAAGATATCTATGTCATCTATATCACAAACAACAACAAAACTAACAAACAAGAATTATCCTCTGGACAATTAATTCGCATTGACATTGGAAATCAGAAAAAATTAACCCTGTTTTTTACATGTATTATGCAATGGAATGTCACATTAGCCAGAAAGACTATAAAATATATAAAAGCATCGTAAAACATTCTAATATAAATGCAATAAGTTTTTCGAGGCAATAAGTACATTGATAGAATCACACAAAAAAGCACACAAAAAATACAAATATTCAAATTACAATGCATGAAATTATGATTTTGTCGATTGACATGCGAGTTTAACTCGTTGGAAGGGGGTCTTTGACCCCAAAAAGTGAAAAAACAATAAGCAAAGTGGAGATGTGGAAAACAAACAATGAAAAAACAACAAAATATGGATTTATCCACGTAGAAGGTTTTAAAAAGGGGTTTTAAACAATACTTTTGGTGTATAAGATTAAAGTAAATAACGGTAATCTCATTAATATTCAATATTGAATATATTCTATCAGCCAACATGCCCCGGAAGTCAGCAGTGGTTAACCTTGACCCCAAAAGGTCACATTTGAACAGATATTTTTTCTTAGATTAATGAATAAGGGGTTATCGCTTTAGCGAAATTGAATTACCCTTAGCCCAAAAGCAACCTTGAAAAGGCCGTTTCAGAACTAATGGCCAGTCGATGGCCAATAGCCCTTAATACCCCAACCGCGTCGACGCGTAGGGGCATCGAAGGAGCCAAGTCGTGGCAACCTTCCATTCTAGAGCCCAGCATTCACTTTAACGCATAACCTCTTGTGTTGAAAATATTTATGAGGTATCTCTAAACCATAGTTCAAGGGATGAAATATAAAAATTATTCTTATATTTGTTTAAAGGTACAAGGTCACTTTATAGTTCCCTATCCAGTTTGGCTTTCCAAACTCCATACCGCAGAATATAGGCTTCAAAACATTTGATCACCTGCGGCGTTACCATAGTTATAATGAGAATATTTGAATTTACCGCTTTAAATAAACGGCAGGTGTTTAACTAATAGCATTTCAGATTTGAAATAACGGCGCGAATGGGGAAGGGAACTAGGCATAATAGATCTACTGTACCTGGTTTGAAGTAACTTATGCACCCTCGGTATAAGGGAAATCTATTTACTCCTGTACCTTTAACTGTCCAGAAAGCAACTACATGTATCTTTCTAGTATAACGAAGAAAACGTTTTTCGATAGCATACCCTGCTAACGCTCTCTGAGCCATAGATCTCAAACGAGCTTGTTCGAACCTAGCATTGGTCAGAATTGTTTTTGAAATACTCTCAGATAAATCACACAATATAAGACAAAAATCTATTATGGCAGGTATGTACAGTTATCCATAGAACAAATACTAAACCCATATATACCAGCGTTTTTTCCTCCATTTAGAGCACCATTCCCCGCCAATGTCCTAGGGAGAGCTAGCGAGTCCGGCGCATAACCCTGGATACGAGGATGAGTTTCGTTCATCGAGGATATCTCCTACGTAAACAGGAAACATGTACATGAGATTTCTTCAATATCTTCATCAGAACTAAAGAAGATATTTCTATGATAGAGCATCCAATTTTAACACCTTGATAATCCTTTATCAAGTCATTCTGTTAAAAAATTCACAACATACTTACAAGAGACAGATTATTATGTTCTAATCTGATATAATCCAATCAGCTTTCATATTCAAGATTCACATTTACACATTTTGAATTTACCCTGATGACACCATATATGTAAGCTTACACAAATGTTCGTGTTTGACTAAGATCATGTTGACTAGTAGGCTCTCCGTTTGATCTTCGTTTATTATTAGTAGGTTTTTTGTCAAAAATTCGATATAGAATCAGCGAAACTGTAATTCCAAAAAGCTGAAAAAAATGGATAGAAATTTTATTTTCTCTAGCTTAGTTAATCAAACCACTGAGCCGCGCCTGCAGCAGTTCAGCATTTTCATGCAACAGTCAATGAAATGGACCGGGGAAGGGGCCGGGAAATGCAAAATCTGCGCTGCATAGCGCTAGCGTTACGATCGCTCAAAACGGTTCATTAAAAATTTTGTTTCACGATTTTTGATGCTCATAAGCGCTTTGTTCCACCATCAGCCATGCAGGGCCTTAGTGCTGAGGGTGTTCTA
>JAUCNG010088882.1:0-21815 GCA_032353305.1 Cephalothrix spiralis
GCAATTTGCGTGTTGTTGGCCATAGTCATTTTTTACCAAAATCCGAAAATTTACGAAGTACTTCGGCTATTTCCGCCAATTATTGGCATAATTGAATGCGCAAAGTCAAATGCGCTGCATTTGTAGATTGCGATTTGCGCAAAAGAAAATACGCGGAAGTATTTGACTTTGAGTTTGACAAAGTCACATTCAATTGTTCGAATTTTCTCTTTGGTTTTCTTTAGTGTTAAAAAAATGGAAATAAGCGATAAGGGTATTTATGATTCAATTGTTTTATAAGAACTATTTTATCATTGTTATTGTATGTTTTATCATGTTAATAATTATAGTATACAATACATTTATATATAAATTATAATTTAGATATGTGAATTGTGATAGCAACCATCACTGGACATTATCATAATCATATACACTTGATAATTGACAAGGCTGACAGCAGTGACGGATAGAAGGGGTTAGTCACACTTGATTGCCGAGAAAAATGATTAGCAGGGATTTGCCCTCTGATGTAGGGATTGTAGGTCTATGCTTATTAGGCAGTAACCAGTAAGAAAAAAAGTCACCTTGTTGTTGTTTTCGAGAAATCATGAAATGCGCATGCGCAGTCGAGTTTTAGGGTTAAGTGCATGCACAAATCAAAAAATTACAACAGATTTTGGAAGAATAGGGGCATGTTTTTATCTGTCTGTACTGAGTAATTATACAATTATGACGTAAAATCAGCCGTTACAGAGTTATTGATAGGTGTGTCGACTTAAGTGTTGACTCGACTGTGACCTCATTATCATTAACTCGGTAACGGCTGATAATTGTATTACAGACAGATAGAAACCTATTCTTCCAAAATCTGTCGTTATTTTTTTATTTGCGCATGCGCAACCCTAAAACTTTATGACCAAGTTTCTCAAAGTTGCAACAAGTGCAATGGCTACTAGTACTATACTATTATTCCAGGGCTCTGTACTGACCAGGTCGGAAGGTCTGGAAGGGTTTTATCGTAAACGTCAAATCCAAATAAAATTGACTGCATAAATGTAAAATGTCGGGGAAAAAACGGTTGTAAAACATAAATTGAGATATTTCAAGTGATGTTGTTGTAAAAAAACACAATTATTCTTAAACGTTATACCGTAAATCAACTAAAAACCCGTAATTATAAAGTGTAAAAAGCTATTTAGGTAAAACTTTCTAATCGTAAACTGTGTAATCTAGATATTTTCCGTAAACGTTAACCATAATAGCATCATGCTCTTCGATCGTATTGAAAATTGCTCTTATAATTCAGTGTCATAATTTGAAAAAAGGTAAAATACTACCTAAATTCCGTAAACAAAAAATATGTATATTTTGCGACCATAAACATAAAAATCAATATAAATATGTCTGTAAAACGTTAACAGGAACCCCCATCCAGACCCTCTGACCACAGGCACATTCAACGGCAGGGGGCCCCTTACAAGTAATGGTTTGTAAGGGACATCCACTGTGGAATATGATTGTGGTACTGACTACTGGGCCGCCAGTGTGGAAAGCCGGTCATTTTAGGGCAATATCTCGCACGGTAGCTCACATTGTCACTGTTTTTCCGCGGCAGATTGTCAGACTAAATTTTGGTCGCGGCAATCTTGTGCGGCAGCTCATACAAACTTTCCACCCTGGCTGGGCTGCGTACCTTTTACGTATATCCACACACTTTCTTAGTCACTCCACCATATACTATAGTGTACGACAAAATATTTCACCATATATATATTGTATATATGTATGGCACTAAAGAAGCCTGATGTGTATGCTCTATGGCTGTCAAAGGTAAGATATCTCCTCATGAACAGTAGAGGTAAATTATATGACAGAAAACTCACTAGATTTGAAGCCGTGAAGTACTATTTTCAAAACTAGATGCAGAATGATTGATGTAAAGTGCAATTACAAGAATAAACAAAGGAACCTTCAGGAACAAGGAATCTGAATCTAAAGAGATATTTTCTGTATTTCAAGGCAAAGATAGCTAGATATGATTCCTCTGATTTTATACTTTTAAACTTAGCTTAATTAGCTAGTTTACCATTATTAAATCTAGCTCCCATTTATAGCAATGCCTTGAATTACCATTGAACCTTCAGTTATATATTTCAATGATTTACCATAGAGAGTTCATTGATATATAAGAGAAAAACTCCATATCATCCCACCATTCCAGGAGACAAATTATTTAAATAAGGTATGGTAAATCAAGATATCTCGATATACGAATCTTATGTTCAAAATGTATCTTAATGACACCTCATTTCACCTTCAAGGATTCTTAGATAAGACTTAGGTATATCCACTCATGTCCCTGCCACACCCTTCCCTGACCAAAATGTTCCAAAATCTTTTTAACCCAAAGGCCCCATGAATCTTTATTATCATTCGCCAAATTGGTATCTACTAACAAGGCTTTATGGGCCAATGAGATGGAACCAGAGTGTTTTTCATGAAGCCACAGGTTTATAATTTGCTCGAAGCATTTAATTTAAAGGGGGATAGCAACTAGTCTCTCCCATATTACCCCATCAATGGCAGCGAAATTACTTACATAGCTAGGGCCTTTGCGCATCAAAATGGAGCCATGTTTAATGTATGGTGGCCTTTTCCTTTTATTACTAAGCATTACAACTTCGTTCCTGAAGATTCCTAAACCAAAATGCTGCTTTAGACCGAGCCTGATTTTATGTATTTTATTCTATCTTAAGAAATCATAAGATGCAGATTCATTTTATATTTCAGCCTATTGATCATAACTTTTTTAAGGCCTAAATGGATTTATAAGGAGAAGTATTTTTTAATTTATCATGAATTAGAGATTGGCGAGTAGCCAATTTTATTTTCAGCTTTTCTTTCTTTTTACTTGCTTGTACCCATTCTGATACCCTAAGTTTATCTGAATATTATTGTAGTGAATGCAAATACAAAAAAGTATTCAGATAGCAAGGGAATGGCTTGTACCCTTATATTTTGCTTTTAGTACTTGGCGAGTAGTCAAATTATCACATTTCTTTTCACTGCACTACATGTAAACGGTTCACCCATAGTTTGATTGGTCAAGACAGTGTCACTGTGTCACTTACATGTATATTTTTTATTATCATTTGGCGAGTAGTCAAATGTTTTCATTTTCCTTTTAATTTATTTTGTTTCTTTTATTTATTGATATTGATTATATAAGAGCGAGATGGACAATGCATGTTGAATTAATGTTAATGGTATAATTGTTAAAATCCACCTTACTTACCTGAACAAGGGTAGCTCATGTTATTAACTCATTGTTTTCATTTTAAAACATTGGTTTTTCACGTGTATACCATAACGAGTTAGTTTGTACTTAGATGATTGCATTACTAGTAGTAGGCCTATAACTATGACTATGACCATGCTACTCGTATCTGCATATCTCGGAAAATTACATTATCTAAGAATAAATAGACTCAATTGGATATATTGGGACTGAGTTACATGTGTCAGATCAGCAATCCTGTATATTTCGATCAACTTGGATTTTATTAAAAATATTGTATCTTTTCTTTCAGCTAATATCATAACTTTCTCTGAAGGATCATTTTTACCAACTTCAGAGTTGGGCAGGGTAAGAAATTATATCAAACTTAACTATTGTAATTTAGATTAAAGGGGGCCCAATTATTATAATTATTATAGGATGTACATTGTACATGTATGAGCTATATATATATAATACTAGGCAATAATTCATTTCTGCTATAGCTTTCTAAGAGATCCCCAATGAAACCAGATAAAAACATGCTGTGCATTAATTTGCATGCAATCACTACACGCATTTATAGCTCTGTACTCAGCCAGCAGTACTTCAATGTGCTCGATATTTCACCGTTACACTACACATATTTAACTGAAAGGGGAATATAAATGTTTAACATAATCGAATGGGCCGCGAACACCCTTTTACACCTTCGAAAAAACCCAGAAATTCGTACCGGATTTTGAATAGCGTCGTTTTTCCTTCACTTCATGGCCAGTTTTTAGTAGATCCTTCAATTTTTTACCACCCAAAACGTAATGACTGTCCGAAAGTAGGACGAAAAGTTCCATATTTTCTCCTTTTCTTTTTCAGAAAAAATCTCTTTTGCTACTCGGCAATAGCCACCTCGATAGACTATGCCGAGGCTTCAATCTTGCCTTTCCCTGGGCAGGGGAAGTAACCGTGGCGTCTCTGGGGGGTGGAACAATTGGGGATTGCTCGAGGTTGATGACCTTTCTTTCTGCAAAGGTAACATATTAAACGCAACTATGTCAATTTTTTTTTTGCTTGCTTGTATGTACCTTTCAACTTTCAATGGATTCGGGATTGTAGGCCAATCTGGCCAACATTGCAATGTAAGAATTGACTGCAACTTTAACTTATCTGCCGGAGCCAGGGGCAGCGGAACTAGGAGGCTACCTCCCCACAACAAAAATCATGAGACTGACAATATACATGTACTCAGCCCCCGCCCCCATATTTTACTACCTTATTTTGCCGTATTTATCGAACTAATTTGTTTACATGACAATGAAATCCGTTGAATCGTGTAATTAACTATGCTTACGATAAAGGACAGGTGTTATAGTTCTCTAATTGCCAATTGCAGTCCCTGATATGGCTCCATTTACCCCCCCATGCAATCGATGCCTCTTTAATATACTACTATCTATAAACGCTAAATATATCTTAAGCTGTTTACACTTTTGTCGTTTCCTCCAATTTTGCCTAGTGATAACACAATTCGATTTATCTTATGTTAAAACTAGTTTATATTTTAAGAGAATAATTGCAGAAAAGTACTTCATTAAAATTGTCCATGTTTACTAGTGACTTCACTAGTGGCTTTCCCCTTTTATCAGTAAGCATTACAACCTCGTTGAAGATTCCTAAACCAAAATCTTGCTTTATACTGATCCTGATTTAATATATTTCATTTTATCAGATGCAAATTCATTTTTATAATTCAGCCTCTTTATCATAACTTTTTTAAAGGCCTAAATGGATTTATAAAGAGAAGTATTTTTTGAATTTATCATGAATTAGAGATTGGCGAGTAGCCAATTATCAGCTTTTCTTTCTTTTTACTTGCTTGTACCCATTCCGATACCCTACGTTTATCTGAATATTATTATAGTGAATGCAAATGCAATAAAGTATTCAGATATTAAGGAGATTGAAATGGCTTGTACCCTCATTTTTTGCTTTTAGTACTTGGCGAGTAGTCAAATTATCACCTTTCTTTTCACTGCACTGCATGTAAATGGTTCGCCCATAGCTAAAAAGAAGTTATCTGATACAAGCCAGAGCTGATTTTTCGCTACACATTTGTTAATACCTTACCCTGCCTTACCTAGAATTTTCCTTAAGGTTTCCAGTATATATATACGCATGTGCACTATATATGATTTTCTGAAAAAATCATAAGGGCACTTATGACTCATTGAATATTTCAATAGTGGTTGGCTTTAAACCATAATAAGTATGACCTTATTTGCCATTCTGATTTGATTCTTAAATAACTTATTGGTTGTAGACTATATGAATGTAATGTGGATAGATTTAGACCACTAAGGTTAGGTAAGGAAAAATACCCATAATTAATCAGTACCTGGTCTTATTTAACTAACGGATAACTTTTTCCAGCTTTGGGGAACGGTGTGTACATCGCCCATTGGTTAAGTGTCACTTACAGTCTTACATGTATCTTTTTTATTATCATTTGGCGAGTAGTCAAATGTCTTCATTTTCCTTTCAATTTATTTTGTTTCTTTTATGTATTGATATTGATTATATAAAAGCGTGTTATATATAATCCCGATTTATCTTATGTTAAAACTATTAGATATGGCAAGATATAAGACCATGATTTTTTTAATGCTTTTTTAAGTATCCATCCTTATTTCTTCCCGCGATTATATAAAAGCGTGTTTATATATTATCACGATTTATCTTATGTTAAAACTATAGTTTATATTTTAAAGAGAATAATTGCAGAAAACGACTTCATCAAAATTGCCCCTAGAATCTTCTTACTTGTAATTAATTTGTTGCGAAGTGTCATTTTCTGTCCGTATTGTACAATGATGGGTATTCTGTGTTCCAATCCAGCATCTATTTGATTTTTCAGAAAAAAAGATTTGATGTAATTTTAATTATGACTGTGTCCAATGACATGAGGAGGGGTTCCGAAATACAGTTCAAACTTAAGAAATTGGTTGACCTGTGTTGGACGGTCTCCGACGATGTCGTGAGTAACCTTTATAGTCAGATTTTCTCTAATAAGCCCTATTATGATAACAAATTTTTTAAAATTTATATGAATTATTTGAGATGTGTTACAAAATATTTAAAGATAATAATGTTTGGATCTAGTCTTGTAAGCTGTGGTGTTCCGATTCTTTAGACCACTAAGGTTTTGAAGATCATGAAGCCTTATTTATATATCGCGTGGGGCCTTGAATCTTTCCCGCTGTTTAGAAGGTTGCATCTTCAAAAGTATTTGAGATAAGGAATGGATTTTTTGCACGTAGTATCGTTAAAGTTCCATTTTCATATCATTTAAAGTTATGTTTATTTGCGCAACTCTGGTAAAAAAACGGAACATCATAGAATGACGCTATTAGCTTTAAATTCAGCATCTTAGGTAAACAGAATGTAGCCTATTATACGATAGTAAAAATATAATTGACACATTCATAGCTAGAAGTGAATATCAATTCATGCGCGTATCCACAACATCTTATATTTGTAAAACACGTGATAATAATTTGCTTATCCCTGTCACTCTACACTTTTATTAGGTTTCTGTGTTGTGTTATCTTCAGTATAAATTTGAATACATATTCTGGAATTTATAGCGACTTAAACCAATTGACATACATAACTTTAAAACTTTAGTAAAGTACCACCAAGAAAACTGTGCAAAAAAAAATCAATTCATTATCTCAAATATTTTTAAAGATACAACCTTCTAAACAGCGGGACAGATTCAATGGCCCACGCGATATATAAAATTAAATCTCAGTACAAAATATCTCTGAATTTCTATGTTTTTATATTAACTATGTATTTGACTATTTCAGATTTTGTCGTCTCCTCTCACAGATACGTGTACTCCACGACGAATCCTCGTGGAGTACACGGAGACAACAAAGACTGTTGCAGCCCTGCAAGGTTGTCGTTTTTTCGATACCGATAAAGTCTTGTCGCATTTAGTTGTAAATTATGATGATGATGTGCACCTCAAGTTAAGGTCATACCAAGATTTGTTTTCGCTACTCGGTAAGTATCAATGGATGATATTTGATAATAACCTATAATGTCCCAATGACAATTATACACATTTTTATTCGGCTGTCGAATTACATGTTTGTAATATTAATACATGTAATAAATAAATAGTAGTCATACACACAAAATTCAATATTATATTAAGGTGCCCAACCCAATAAGGGTTTACATATAGACACTTTAAAAAATGGATGAATTGAATTAATTAATTAATCCTATAAATAGGGATCAGCTGTAGGTCTTCGAAACTGCATACAGGCACTCTAAATATTCTTAATGCCCTCTTTTCACAGCTTAAACGATGTGTTTTTAAAGAATATAAAGGAGAAGTATATTTCTGTCAAATTTCACCTTTATTTTTTTACTCCCCTGCTTATGAGTGGTACTCTTCTGCAAGTAGATATGCATTTATTTTTGTTGTTGTGTGGCATGCTTGATGCTGTGGAATTTATGTTTCATATATTGGCGAGTAGCCATTCAATTTATTTTATTTTTGCTTTATAATTGTGTGTAGGGCCTACTGTCGTGGTAGTTTACGGTTATATACAAATGTATGCTTCTGCAAGTAGCCATGTATTTATTTTTTGTGTGGCGTTCTTATGCTGTGTAATTTATGCTTCATATAATGGCGAGTAAATTTTTTTTGCTTTATAATTCGCAAATTCTTCTAGTTGTTCTTTTTTTTCCAGCTATAAAAATCGCAAATAACGACAACGACAACGACGTAAGCCTGTGCATTTACAATGTAGTTGGGCGCGAAACGCCAATTGCGTCCCAGATAACCGAAACAAAATGGTGTGTGCGATTTTGTCTTCTTCAATTGTTTTATTTTGTACAAGCACTGTACTGATACATATATGTTAACTGTCTCTCGATTGCGAAGTCTAAAAAATTAAGTGAATATTGGTGGATTGGAGAACTGGAAAAAATTGAGAATTTGTATACTTGAGAACAACAATAATACATAAATATTTGCTATATTAATTTTATATATCATATCCGAAATATCTCAACTAAGGCATCCGATTTCCTATTTTGTGTAGTTCTCTTTAGGAATGGTGTTTCAATACTTGGGTGAACCCTGTCAAGATATTGGGATTTGCCTCCCTAATTACCTGATTAAGTCTCATTTTTCACAATTGGGTTGCGTAAATTGTCGTGTAAACAACGGTTTTGTAAATCTTTTTTAACCGTGCCAACGTTTGCGTTTTATCGATATTTTACTTATTTCTGCTTTTTATTTTGAAGGGTACAAATGCCGTCCTCAAATGCCATAGAAAAGTTGCGCAAAAAAAGCGTACGACACTTCGATAGGGATCAATTGTAAGTTTATTTTTATCCCTCGGCAAAATTTGCCGTAGGGTATTATCATCGTCGTTTGTGTCTTAAACTTATGAATAATCTCGTCGGCTACAAAAAATAATATTTTTTTTACCCCGACGGTTGTATAATAATTTGTAAGGGGCCATAATTCGATGATACAAAACAATAAAGCCTTCTCACTAGAGGCATTAAATATGTAAGATTTTGAAGTTATTACGTGCAAAGATTTGTGCTGATTGATGCACATTTGCTTCTTATTGGGCACCACAAAAAGCAAATTTTTTAGGTAATAAAAAGTCAATCAAGTTTGGCCCATTGCCATTGCATTGTATCCAAACAAAATGTGAACGTTATTTATATTGTAAAATTGTGACTTTTGCCAAAAATGTCCGATTTGGAACATTTTTTGTTGGAATTTTAAATTTTTAACCATATATTACCCCTTATATCAAATTTTTAGCGAAATCGAAGACAAATAATTTTTTCGTCTTTTTCTCTCTAAAAAAACTGAAATTTATTTTGGCCCCTTACGCCGCAATTTTGAAGGTATTGAGAATTCCTTAATGGATGTCTTTGGTTACCTCAATGTCCATCTACAAATCAAATTTGAGCCAAATCGGACAAAAAGAAGTACAGATTTTTCAAAATCGTCGAAAAAAACCATGGATCGACTAACCTATTATTACGACATTTTAATTCCGATTTGGCTAAACTTTAATTTGTAGATGGGCATATAGGTTTACAATGACATTGCCAAAGGAAAATTGCGGCGTCAGGGGCCAGAATTCGAAATTTGTGTTAAAAAATAAAATAAAATATTTTGGTCTTCGATTTCGTTAAAATTCAAAAATTTTACGTAACAAAGGCCGATCTATTTTCTTCTCTATCTCAGATCTCCGCATATGTCGATCGGATTTGATTCAAATTTAGTTATAGCTAGTCATCAATACAGTCCAAAATGTTTCTACCGAAGTCTTTAGATGTCTGTGGGATTTGGTTGGTCACACTCGTGTTGAGTTATTCGTAGGAATCAACTCCAGTTTGTTTGTCACTTTATGGATGCGATTCAATATTGCATTGCCTTAATCTCAGACATCTACCTGTAAACAAGTTAAGATGTTCCACCGTCTTCTCCTTATAACTGTGAGACGGCTTATGGAATAATAGATCGATTTTTATATTATATAGTTCACTTAAGTGACACTCTCCAACCTTATTTAAATAGTCAATATTTTCATTTTCATTTGATACGTTCACTGGAAGACATTTATCATTTATCGTGTAACATATCTACCAACTTTATACAACTCGATGAAAATGCTTCTTTTATAGATTTCACGATTTATTTTGTATTTCTAGAACTGTGTATAATTGGAGAACGGAAATGCGACAAAAGTTTGTAAAGGAGAAGAATCCTATGCCAATTGTTCCATTTGCTACAGTCATGTCTAGTACAACCTCTTCGTAAGTTTATTTTGTCAATTCTTAACATATGTTATAATTTTGACCTATTGTCTGTTTCACCGTTAGAATGAACCAAAGTAGCGTTTAAATTGACTGTATAGTATAGCATGTGGGTTCGTTCTTACACTGAAACTTACAATAGTGTAGTGTAGTGTACTAACAGCAAACTTTTTCTCTTGTAATATAACTAGAAATTTATACTTGCAATTTAGCAACTGGATTAATGATAATACCAATATAGAAATAGTATATGGGGGTCAACTATCCGCCAATATGAAAAACCCACAACGGAGTCCAGAGTGTGGGTTTTTTTTGGGTCAATTTTTTAAAACTCGGCATCTAAATGGTCAGAATAATATTTATAGCATATTCAAACTTCATTGGATAATCAAAATGGCGTCAAATATTGTTTTGAAATTTTTCCAAACTGGCGAATACGTTCAATAAATCGTTTGATATATTTAATAACGGTATATAAATAATTTTCGTCGCAGTATAAACATCTTAACTTTCATATTGGCTGCAGTAGTTATTCTAAAATTATTCGCGGATTAATTCAATAAACCGCGGCAAAAATGAAAGTTAAGGTATAGTAATTGCACAAACCGCCATGGTCAATTTTGTTTAAGTATAGCCTCATCGAATAGCTCCCAGTTTTCCTTCATGTTTTGGTAACCTTTGGAGCGCAGTGTCAGTATATCTTATCGCTTTGCAAAAAGCCTCTACGCTGCATCCTCGTTCCAATTATATCATATTTCATAATACCCTGGCATAATTAATCGATATCCAAATCATCTGTAAACTTATATTAAAACATAGGCAAGGTTCGAACTCATGCACGACACTTAATTACTCTGTCGACTAGTAAGGATTCAGCTCGGCTATCGTGGCCGGATGTATGAAAACTGCAAAATTGAGCAATTTATATATTCGTATACAAATGACACCTGGGAGGTCCAGAACCCGGCCACGTGAATCGATTCACCAATCAATGGCCCAATATGTTTTTGGAATCGTATGCAGATGTTTACTTGCATGGTGGATTTAGTCAGGGGGTTGGTCGAGGATGCTAGACCGACTCCATGACAAGTGAGGATGTCTATACTGCCGTATTTCAATTTTTTCTGTAATTTTACTTATAAAACTTTACTCATCAGTGATACTTCTCATTTAGGGATACCACAAAAACATCGGAAAAGAAACAGAGTCGCCATTCTCGAGCCGTCTCCCAAAATAATGGAGGAATTAGGTTAGTAATTTTGTTACTCGTTCATTCGTTAGTTAATTTTAGTTTTATTGTTAAATTTAGTAATGCAATACATTAGTGGTACTGAGGTCTTTTGATAGTTAATAATTAGAAAATTGCTTAAAGAATCTTAATTAATTGTTTTAATATTATTATTTACATTCGTACTTCGACAGTTTAAGATTTGTCTGAATTCTTAGTAAAATATAGTTGTAGATTAGCAAATATTTAATAGATCTTTATATTCCTATTACCATTATAATTCATTTATTGTTTTGATTAACACTTGTTACAGTTGTTAAACATCGTTTTATGCTGTTTATTTAAATGATTGTATGTGCATTTGTTTATATATTCTATCAAAGGTCTATATAAATGCTTACAAACCACGGATTATTAAACGGATGCACATTTACAATATGAAATTGTTAAAAATTTTCGAGATGCTTTGTGGTTTTTTCTTTTTTCCATGCCGAGACAGGTAGCAAGAAGAGTTCTAAAATGGTGTATATTTGGAGTGCATTGCTGTTTTGATACAGATCAAAGGCAAGAATCAAAATGTATGCCAGTATCACAGATTTATCATAATAGTTCGAGAGGCTTTTAATTACACGGGGAACATAAGAGGGCCGAGATCCTGTTTTACAAAAAAAGCTCTATCCCGATCCTATTTGTTAGAAATCTTGCCATATTTGTTTCCCGCGAATATTAACACGAAATCAACATTTTTATATTAGGCCCTAGTTTTGCATTGGTGGGTGCTTTTAGAGGTACATGTATTTGATATCGTCTTGGAGGTACTTTTATGTAATCATTTAAAAGCCGGGGTAATATATATATATACATATCAATTTATACCTTTTATACGCAAAATCCCGTTACCGTTGGGATTCCATTTCCCGTATCCGTTTCCCTTTGTTTTCCATTTCCCATTATCCACTTATTTCTATTTCCCGTCTCCCGCTGTCGTTTAATTTCCATTGAAAGGCCATTTTTCTAGTACTGTACATGATTTGTTTAAAGCTAATTTCTAATTTTTTTACAGTAATTCTTTGAATGAATGCCCTCAGGGTATTTTCCAAACCCTGTTCGCTTTGCAGTTCCTGTGGGACTTAAGGTGGCTAACAGAAACCGATCAAGTAAAATCACCCGAGTCAGTTCCTAAACAAGCAAAAGGAAAAAGTGAGAAAACAAAATGCATTGAGGTTGGTATATAGATCATATTATTTTTCCCATGTTCCTGCTTAATTAGCCTTATGGCGTAGTAAAATATAATTTAACGAGATATAAGCTGTATATGACATCAAAACAAAGTCCAGGCACAAAATACTCTGATAATAACATAAATATTTTGGACACAACTCACATATTGTGTGCTCCACCAAATAGAAACACCTAAGAAAGCTTGGTGTAGATACATGTAATATTATTAGTTATTATGTACTTAATGACTAGGGGTAGTTTGTAGGACTGACCTGACCTTGCAATTATATTGTACAGATACAAACCAATATATACATATTGTGTAAAAATAGGGTTATTTTACCATTTTTGTTTATCGACTTTATCGTCTTAATTTAATTCCTGATTACCGTCTTAGCAATTCATTTTCAATGGATTGTACATATTTTATGCAATACAATTATTTTTCTTGTATGTACAAGTACAATGTGAAATATATATATTCAGATATGTGCTTGTGGTGAGGCAATCGATGGTAAAGGATTGCATTTTTTGGAGTGCAAGTTTATTTTGTAAGTATATGCTTGTTTTTAGTTTTTGTTGCCAGTGGATTGGCTTTATTCTAGGTTTCTGGTCCACATTTTGTATGATCACATAAACTTTTATAGCGTCTTAAAAAATATAATGTGGGCTGTGATTTGTTCAAATTTCCAAATATATATGGGTCAATATGGTCCATGTCCCCAATCCAAACCTGTAATTGAATTTTTATGTACATTTGTGTACACAAATGGACCGAAAAATTGGCGAGGGCAAAATTAGTACGTTTTCGCCCCCCCCCCCCCTAACCGGTTTGCATATTGACGACAAACTATATATTTCTGGAAAGGTCTTGGAAAATGCTGATCCCTCGGGGGTTTAGATTTTTGCCCCACCCACTTGGTGGGGGAAAAAACGTGATTTTTAAATGGGGAAATCCCCTAAATTAAAAATCATGTTTTTGCCCCCCACCCGCACCAAGAAAATCTAAACCCCCCGAGGGATCAGCATTTCCCAAGACTTTTTCAGAAATATGTAGTTTGTGGGGGTCAACTACCCGCCAATATGCAAACCGGTTGGGGGGGGGGGGCAATTTTGCCCTCGCCAATTTTTCCGTCCATTTGTGTATATCGGTAGTGTAAGTATTTTTGGCAGCTATGACCATTCACTTTTTAGTAGACGGCCGCATTTTATTGATATTGTTTCGTTTAGTGAATGGAATCTTGAGATCTCTGGAATGAAACCTATAAGTTGTTGTCCTCCAAAGCGTAAGGACAGAAAGGACGAAGAAGAAAAAAGTTTTAGAGGCAGAGGCATTAGGTTAGTAATACATCTTAACAAAATATACGATTGGTCGGGGAAATTGACACAGGCTATAATTGTACAAAGAGTGCCCCAGCGGTTTAGCGTATGGGACTATACATTGTAGGGTCTACCCAAAAATATACTAGTCGAAAAACAATAGATAGCAAAAGTGCAAATAATTAAGCCGTATCCGAAAAGCCAAAAAATTGGTCTGTTAGAAATGGCATGGGAAATGCTGATCGAAGACCCGATTCAGTTGTTAGGGGCATTGTTTGTAGCTTTGTACAAATTTAGCTCTCGCCAATTTGTCCGTGCAGTTGTGTATATATATTGGGTTATGATTTGTTTGTTAATTTGAGTTTTATTATCTAATAGTGATTACGGTTTGGTTTATCATAAGACTAAATATTATAAAGACCAGTGATTGGAATCTGTCGTTTGGAATTCGAAATCGCAACACCATAATTATAGAAATCATTATTATATTAAAAATACTAAATGTTATCTAGGTTTGAATGTCAGAACTATAGATGGCATATCTCATTCGGGATCTCATATAGGTGAAAACGATAGATGGCAGTTTACCATGCTCTTGCAACCCATATTCTATGAGGTCACTGGTCTTGAATTTTTAGTACACGTTAAAATCTACTCTAATAAACAAGAGGCACGTATCTGTACTAAGTACAATGATACTGAAATGTGAAATCCGGGAAAAAATGTGTACTTTAGCACACTATAAGTACGTACACGTTCAATAAGCAAATGTTTTATACTCATTCTTAAAAATTTATTTGGGTTTATCATTAAATTCTACTATTTCAAATGTAGCCTAATATGATAATTGCGATATTTAGCACATTTAAGTGCTAAGTGGTTTTATCATTAAATTCCACTATTTTAAATGGTATCTTAGAATGTTAATCCAAAAATAGTAAAGTTTCTTATTACAATAAAAATAAGGTAGGATAATCATAGTTTAGTATTTTAATTAACAGCTGTTTGCACATTGTTTTGTGCTATTTAATTCATATTTCAATAATTGTATATGTGCATTTAAATAGATAATTTGAGATGATAAGAAATAAAACATAATTTATAAAATGAATGCACATTACAATATGAAAATGTCAAAATTAAAAAAAAATCAAGATGCTTTGTGGTTTGTTTGTCTTTTCCATTCCATGCTCACGGTCAGGCAAGTTTAAGGTTCAAGAAGAGTTCCAGAAAATAGAACTTGCTCAGGAAAGATAAAGGTTCAAGAAGAGTTCCAAAAAATGGTGTATGTTTGGTAAACTGCATTGCTGTGTACGAAAATATGTTTTGATACAGATGAAAGGCAAGAATCTAAGTAATTTTATCATATAACATTTACGTCAGTAGTGTCTTTTTTTTGCTTTCGTCATTAATCTTAAATCCTTAGTCGGGTCCTTTAAGGTGTCCTACTTTTTGGATACCGCTCCTGCTTTGTCGAACTGTTTTGGCAAGTGGGGCCACAAAATGAATTATTCTGCCTTATTTGACACTATGATATTTGGGTTCTTTGCAATTTTATATAACTCTTTCTACCGGTAATTATGACTCATTCTAATTTTTACCAATAATATACTTACCTTCCTGAAATCTTCAAATGGGCGCGGAACATGATTATGATATTATGAGAAACTACTAATGCACCTCTATTTTGGATATATTTCATTAGCTTCTTACGCATTTACTATATAATCTATGCTTTTTAGGTGCAAAAAGGAGTAAAATAAGTTTAAAAAAATTATCTTTTTTCATGTAATTGTATTTGCATGTCATTTTTTTGGAAACTGCATGTCGCCGGGAGGACTGCTATAGTCTTTTAAATCTTATTCCACTCTCCTTTGCATGATTTCCTCTTATATCCCTTACTTTTCCTTTAATTGCGAAGGTATTTATTTTCTTTACTTCTGTTACCGATAATCATTTTCTTTCTTTTGTAGGAGCTTCATTCCTGTCTCTTACATTAACAAACTTCTTTGTTGTTGCTGTTATTCTATAAAAACCTCTTAATTCGTATTGAATACGTAATAATATTAAGCAATTCATAAAATTTACGATATTTTTCATATTTCATTCTTCTTTAAACTAATATAATATTAATATGTATAGGTATATATTGAAAAAAAATAGATTAGTAATTTCGGCTTAAAACTCTTAACGTAATTACCCCCTCCCCCTCCACCAAATTAATTTCCGGCCTATTGTGACGCTTTAAGCATCATTTATTGTTATATCAGCTAACTTAGATATCTTCGGATATTTTTTTCTTCAGCGTTACTACTCATGGAGATAATTATCAGAACATGAAGGATGGAGATGAAAAGGCGATTTGTCCCGATACACCTGTCAAGATCAGAGGTGGGGGACCACCTATTGTTGAAAAAGAGCCATCGATAATTATAAATGATGATGACCCTGATGTTAATGAGGACTCCCCAAATGAGAATGATGATGACCCTAATGTTGATGGGGACTCCCCAAATGAGGATTATGTCGATTTGACAATGGTAACACTATCTGATCCTGAAAATAAAGCAATCGACATCCGTGCAGCTATGGAAATACTGAGTGATGGTCCTTTATTCAAAGACCCTACTGCATGTAGATGGATTGCTTCATTTTCATCCTTAGATGTTAATTCTATCACCAACATGCCTTTCAATGAATCATTTAAAAATGCAATAGAGTTATTTTATAACGTAGTCAAGAAATGTAAAAGTTCCCAAAAGATATCTTTTCCTACATCTGACATACTATACAAGCAGGACCTATTAACGCTCACAAGTAATGAGTGGGTCCAGGATTCAATAATTTTATCATTTTGTAAAATAATTAATCAGAATCATTCTGATGTTAAGGTTTTATTGTTCCACAATATTTCGCTGACTAACTTAAGGCTTGATGGGCGTAGGTATTTTGAACGAACTTTCAATGGTGACGTTTCCGGTAAGAGGTTAATCTTGGCTATTGCAGTTGGGAAATATGGGAATAAAGTATTCATGGGACAGGGAAAATTCGGCGAAGTCCTTCAATCTTCTTGTCACTTCTCAAGTGCCATTTTTGATTTTGATTCTTCAATTTTATATTATTGTGACTCTTTAGCTTGGGATATTCCCCATGATTTTCGTGATAGATTTGAGACGTTCATTAGGCCATTCATTGGTAATAAATCTTTCCATATAATAAAGTTACATGATCCAAGTAATTCTCAACTTGGATCAATTCATACATGTACATCTTCATGTTACCAAGCATATCCACTTCAAAGCTGCGGCTATATATGTGGAATCATTACCATTATTTCTTTCTCGATAGCTGCATCAGATTTTCAGGTTTTCAAGTCGTACTTTCTAGTCGATAAAAGAAAAAAGGCTTTATCAAATCCATCAAAAATACCAAAATTATTACGTTTTATTGTGATTAAATGGCTTGTTTCTTCACATATTGATTTATCTGATGTCATCAATCCTTCAGAACTGTTGGATGATAATGAAGTCCATAATAACCGGACTCACCCACGTTTTTCGAAATTATCCCGGAAAAGTTCTTTACTTAATTCTAAAAAGAACATGTTAGATCAACGTTCATTTAATATTACTAATCTTTCTGGAGAGCATACTGAATTACCGAAGCATAAAAATGGTAATTCACCCGAAGAAGTCGAACCATTTTCACTATCTAGCCAAGATACTCCTACCGATGATAAGCTTAAATTTCAATCTGGTCTTAAAGAGCCAGGTTCAACCCAAGTAGAGAATGAAGGAAATAAACCGTCGGAGCTAGAGAGCGAAAGGAAAGGAAAAAATTATTTAAATGAAATGATTAGTCAGTCTAAATTAAGAAATAATTTTATAGGACAGGTTTATCAGTCGATAAATAGTAGCCAGTCTCAAATTCGCATTGTTTGCAAACGCCATGACAAGACTACTGGTACTAAATCTTTTTCGTGTTCAACTTTAGGCTATGAGGATACAAACTGTATAGCCGAAATTAAGAAATTTTTATCTGGTAGCGATGCCATGTTTTGGTATAGCAATGCTTTTTCTATACCGACTCCTTCTTCTAATATCTTAGACGAGCTTTCTTCAGGCCCAATTCAAACTTTTATTAAAAAGAAAAGTTGTTACCGTTTATCTTGTACTCTAAAATCTGGTAAAACACGTAGTAAAGATTTTAGGGCAGCTTCTCAAAACGACATTGAGAGTTTTGAAAAATTAAAAGATTTTGTTTCCAATGAAGTAAACTTTCTATCTTGGCTAGATAGTGAAAATGGTTCAACTGATAAATGGACGTTTATAAGAACAGTAAATGCCGGCCATGACTTCGTTAAATATTTAGAATCCTTTGATTTTGATTACCATCTACGTAATAAATCAAACAAAAAAATCATTATAAAATCATATGCCGATGGTATTAATCCTGTATCAGTGCGGGTTAATAATAATTGGGGAGAAACGCATCGCCCCGATGTTCTATACAATTTTGATGCTGAATACTCTGGTAAGGGTAATATAATTTCAAAGTTTTATATGCAATGTTCAAGTAAAACAAACGTTTGCAAATCTGAATGTGGTTATTTACTCTCAGATATAGATCGAACCGGAGATATTTTAGCTTGCCCCAAGTGTGATCAGTCATTGTGTAAGAAATTCTGTAATAATTGTCAATCTCATTCTACATTTTACTGGTACAAAGATAAATCCAGCGAAGATGAGTTTCTTTGTAGCACTTGTTATATTTATCAGTCTAGAAACAATTCTATTAGGCCCAAACGTCTAGCTTTCAAAAAATCGATTAAAGATTTGGCTCGCCACGAATCACATTTTCAATGTAAATGGAGAATGAAATTTGTTTTGACAAAATCAGATCAAACCAAATGGCATGTTTTTGAAGATGTCAATTCTAATAATTATCATGCAACTCGTCCCATTCAAACTATAACGCGGGGACTGAATCTGACTCTTCGAGACCAGATTGATATTGCAAGGCAAAAATATCGTATAACACCTCAGCAAATTATTGCTGCAGAAATATCTAAATCAGGTAAATCCGCCATATCTGTATCACAAAACGTGGACGATGTTGACTTCGTTGACAACTCGAATCCTAGGGTAGACCCTAGAGTTCTTCAAAAAAAAGTCAGGTATAGATTTAGCACTGTCGATGAGCATACTTTAGATATTCATACTGGACCTTTAGAAGAAATTAAGGTAAAATCTGATTGGAGAGCAACGGAAAACATCTTACAAAATAATATTGATAAAGTTTTACTATTCCAGCGGGGAAATTCTACTATTGGGAGGGATTATACAATTGTTTTATCTGGCGAAGAAAATCTTTTTAGTATGCTCAAATATGCTAGCAATGTAATGGGCTCAGATGTCAATCATAATTATATGTCTGCTCGCTTCAAAACCACACTTTATTCATTTTGTGATAACGACAATACTGGGCGTGTTGGTGCTTTAGCCATTTGCAATAATGAAATTGAAATGTCACAATTGTTACAATTTGAGATATTATTAGCCAATATTCCATGCTCAGAAAATTGCACTCATGAAAAATCACTTTTTGTATTTAATGACAACAACGGCTGGTTTTATAAACGGGCATGTTCATATCAAAATAAAACATTTCATCCAGTTATTGCACATGATAAAGCAGATCACGTTCGTAATGCTGTGTCACATCTTGGTTTACCATCAACTTTGTGTAACTTCCATGCCCTTAACGCTTATCAAGACAAATTAATGTCTGACGCTGTACTTTTAATGTTTATTTTACCTTTAGAAACGGGCTTCAAATGTGTAATGAGATGTTGGTGTCCTATCATGAGGGAGGGTATGGCTCGGCGTTTCATAACATTTATTTCGGAATCTTTGCCTGAAAATTTTGTACCTCAAAAATCAAAAGAAAATTTGAAAAAATATCTTAATGAGCAGTGGTATGAAAACGAAATGTGGAAAACATATTTTACTGCTGAGACACTTTTTTATATCCCTGAAGAATTTAGAAGAAACTGTTTACTTCTTACAGATAACGTTACTGAACGTAAATTTCGGCATATAGATGAGGCTGATTTTAATAACCTCTTAAATAAAAAATTATGTAACCTTGTAATTAAATTTATTGACAGGGTTCTTTATCGAGAAAAAGAATTTGCTCACTTTTGTAAAAATGAATCTTTTACTCCATCTTTACAAAAAAAGACATTAGAAACCAAAATTGCCACAAAAGGGTATGCATTATTTAACGCAGGTCATGTGAAACAAATTCGAGATATTGACGAGGGCTGGTTTCTAGTTAAGTCAAGTGGAAACACAAGTAAGACCTCTGACGAATTCTTTGTTTTAGACCGAAGATCGGATGAAATTTTTATTGAACATGATTATTCTCAGCCAATTCCAGATTTACATAAGGCCATTTCACAACGAACAGAGGAATTAAATTCAAGCGACGGCAATGATTACGAAAAAAGTAAGGAGTTATTAACTAATCTTACTGATCTTGTTTGTTCCTTATTCATGGAAGAAACAAAAACATTTTTACCAGATACCGACATTCCCAGTGGGTATTACATTTGTAATATATTGTTATGTACGTGTACTTGTTTACACTTTATTACAAGGGGCCAACCATATTTTTGTAAACATTTATATGCTTGCCTCTCTTTTACCCACAAAACAATGCTCCAAGACTTTTATGCAGCCGAGCAGGTAGAGATTAAAAAAAAGCTTAGTCGTTTCAAAAATCCAGATATTGTAACAGATGATGTAAATTTAGAAAGTGAAAACCTTGATAGAGTAATAGAAAAACTTTTGGAATTGTATCTAAATACAAATCCAAAAATCCCATCCTACCTCACGGAGTTTATTGTAGATATGTCATCTGAATTTGATAATTATTCCCCGGTTTTAGACAGAATTCAATATTTAGAAAGTATATCTCATAAGGCTACAGATGAAGATTATGAAAAGTTAAAGAAAAAGGAATTAGTCAAACTCTTGCATAACTCTAATTTTAAAAGTTCAAGTTTTTCCGGCCCACTTCCACGCAAGCGTCCCCATAATGCTGGGAATAGACGTATTGATGGTCCAATTGAAAGAGACGGTTATGTTCTTGAGGCATACGATGATGCTCCGTCTGACCCATATCGTCCAAATATCGAGTTCCCAGAAAACAGCAGTGAAAGGCATGGCGGACGAAAACGCAAAAAGCCAAGAAATCGCGGGAAAAATTTTAAGAAAATGGTAGATGAAGCATATTCTTCATTAGAAAAATCCATTTCTACAAAGTCGAAGGACAAAGTAAAGCCGGTAGAGATTATAAATGACGATACTATTTTAAACGACATCATTATAGAGGAGTCAGATCAACCTTTAAATGAGCAGGCAAAGAATGACAAGACTAAGAAGAAATCTACTATTAGAATCCCGAAACTCTTTCAGAAAGATATTATTTGCGGAATTTGTATTAACTCTAATTCCACGCCATTATTCCGCTGCTCTTCTTATAAACAACTAGATAGACATATGCGAATGGCACATGAGCCGCTTATGTGCAGCTTATGCTATGACGATTGTGGGGCTCGGATTAATTTTCCCAATGAGGCATCTTTCAAAACTCATAAATTGAAACACCATCCTGATTTATATTCTCCAGATAGCATAACCTTCAAGCGAGGTATAGCTAAAACTATTACAAAGGAAATTAAGAAGGACATTCTGAAAGTTAATATTAATAAAAAGATAAGGCATAAACGAAAATCCGAAAATGATATCAGCGATTTAGATAGCATTGAAAAAGTTGCTTCGTCAAAGGGCAATCCAGGTCTTTCAAACTTAGCTAAAGGTAAATCTGATGAAATTAGGAGCAGTAGGAAAGAAGTGATAA
>JAUCNG010088883.1:0-14029 GCA_032353305.1 Cephalothrix spiralis
GAAGGTTTCAAAAAGATAATTGATTATAAGTATGATAATAGAATTCGTCGCAATATTTTAGAAAGTTTTTCTAAAAATTCAAATTTAATATATTTTTAGGATGCATTAGAAACTGATGTTATCATGCATCTGTTGGTCTTGAGTTTTAAGAAATTCGGAGAATATTATACGAGTTATACCCTCGTAAATATGGACATTCCTTATATTAATTTTTATTAGGGGATTACGTTATTCTAATAGGAGTTAACACGTTGTACATGTATAATGTAAATTAAATAGGGCCTAATGTGTACGTAAAGTTTTTCAAAACACGTTAATTGGTTCACCGTGACAGATTGTTTGTATCGGTTACATCAATGTCTCATGAAATAATGTCCTTCAAGTAGATATGGCTAATACTGACGCGAGAGTTGTAATATGATCTAAAAATATCTCAGCTCAAGTCTTAAGTACCAGAGCTCTGTCAGTTATGATTTTATTTGATGATTGAATTCATTTTTGGTGAAAGTGGTATCAGGGGGCGGGGGTGTCTTGAAAGTGCAGACACCAACCCGGGTGGGTGGGGTGTTTTTGGACATTGGTTTCACTTTCAAGACCACTTTCGAGACGTGGGTATCCAGAGGCTTATGTCTTGAAAGTGAGGTTCTTGTCTCATAATGGGTGGTGTCTAGAAAGTATTGTCAGAAAAATGATGAAAATTCATACAAAATGTAAAAAAGTGGTTCATATTTTCAACGATTAAGACGGTCCCCTAGTTTTTTGTACACGGTGGAAAATTTTTACAAAATCTTATGCAGCGCAGTTTTTTTTGCAAAATTTAGCAATTTTCTCTTGTGCACTTAAAATTTTTCCTAAAAGTGTGGGTGTTTTTCTACCGCGGGGTCTGAAAAGTGAGAGAAAAATGTCAAGTTAGTGATGGTTTGGGGTGGGTGTTTTGAGGTTGTGTCTGCGAAGTGACGCAAATGTCAAGTTGGTGAAGGGGTGGTGGGTGTCATTGTAAAATTTCAAAACATTTCACTTCGGAGACGTTGGTGTCTGCACTTTCAAGACAACCCCCCTGGCGGTATCCTGATTTTTATCAGTTATTTAAGAAGATTGGAGTGCCTATTTTAAGACCTTTCTACAAAGGTTTAATATAGAACTTGAAGGACATTAGTTCATGAGACATTGGTTACATTCTTTTACGCTGCTTATTGCTGTATTTTTCGCCTATTTGAATTAACGCGAATTATGGAAACTAAATTTCAGTCATTTCAAATCGAGATACCCGTCGGTATCGTATATCGTGTATATCGATATTTTAAAAGCTATTTGCTTTACAATGAAAATTAAAGGAAGTAATCTCTATATCCAAATAACATTCCTTAACTTAAAATAAAATAGTTTTCATTGCAAGAATGATCACTGCCATGTATATAGAGCAAAATAGATTATTGAAAATATGAATTCCTTTTTAGCACTTACTCTTAAAATAGTTGCAACTGAAACCACATTTTTACTGAAACCACATTTTTACTAAGTATTTTGATTAAACCGATGCCATCAAAGGCGCCTTATTACCCTTTGACCTTTAAAATCCCGTTAATTAGCCAATACCGAAGGGGAATATTGATTATTTTAGAGTAATTAATTAAAATATTTTTTTTTTCTTTTAATATGAAATTATATTTGTTTTTATGTAACCTATCTGAATATAATGTTAAAGCAGCATTACGGTTTAGTAATATTTGGGAACGAGGTTTCATATAGAGAGATTTTCCGATTTAAGGACTGTGCGTGCAGTGCACGGAGTTGGCATGAAAATTTTGAATTTTTTTTATTGCATATATATATTGATACCTTTAGTTAAAGAGGATCAATTTCCTGTAAAAATTTCGTGCCTGCATGTTGATGAAGTCTCTAAAAAAATAGATTGTTTTCTTCCTGTCGTATATAACAGGTGGGATGATTGGAATCGCAAAATGTCAATTTTAAGGCCTTCGAAAATTCATCGGTTTTCGTTCATTCAAATTTAAATATAGCTCTCAGACGGTTCATCGGATCTTCTTGAAACTTCGTAGGTCTCTTTATAAGATTATCTAAAACTGAAGTTTTTTGTTTTTCGAAATATTTTATATTTTTTGAGAAATAAGAAATTTTACGTTGAAGAAATAAACATTTTATCAAAAAAACTTTGATGTCAAATTTCTCAAAAATAAAAAAGATATCGAAAAACAAAAAACTTTGGTTTTAGATAATCTTATAAGGAAGATACCTGCGAAGTTTCAAAAAGATCCGATGATCCGTCTGAGAGCTATTAAAAAAATGGACCAAATTTTTTTTGTATAAATTGTGTTCCATGTTTAATTACCTTTCTAGAAATATATAGGTTTATGGTGTTTAAATTAACCTTTATTGAGACATAGTGAATTCAAAATATCTCTGCTAACTCCGTGCACATACCTTAAGTCCTTAATTAGGATCATTTTTACTTGTGGCCTTCCCCTATAATCGCTAAGCGTTACAACCTCGTTCTGAAAACCGAAATGCTGTTTTTAGATTCACATTCTGTTGAATAAATAATGCTTTTAAGTTGGTGACACTACTAGTAGTCCTAAAGAATATTACCAAATATCTAACATTGCAGAACGAAATTCTTATTAGTTGTATCTCATGGTACTCTGGTCAGTACAGTATCGAGCCAGACCGTACGTCATGCAAAATTAATTAGAAGCGCGGGTGATTCATCGAAGATCAATATAGTCACGCGATAACTTATCATACATCGGATTTAGTGGTTTAATAACAGAAAATTATTTTAATGTTATTAGAAAGAAGATTGATAGTGGATGTGTGGTAAATATATAGGATGTCAAAATAAAATGTATAACAGCCAGATGACGTCATACTCAATTTTCAATATTTTAAAGACCCATAAAAGAGCATGGTCTTTTATCCCCAATAAAAAAAAATATTTGATGCAGATCGAATCGTAAATAAGGGAGTGGGAGCTCTATGATTCTCTCAAAAAAACTCTGGTTTTAATTTCCCCAGCGCGCCTAATTCCCATTATAAATCGAGTATTTAATAGAAATCGAAATGCACTGAAAATATTCAAATGCTCAATTTTCAAATCAAAAAGAAGAAAGAAGAAAACTTTTCCGAGAAAGTCTGAGAAAAAATGTTAATTTAAAATGAGATTTACGGCCTACTAGGGAATTAAACTTTTTGGTCCCCTGGGGAAATTTATGTAGCTTACTAAGTCTTGTTGAACAGATTTGCACAAAAGTTATTTTATTTGAAAAGAGAAGACCATGTTCTCTCCAGTGAACACTCGCAGTGTTATGGTCAAATTAAGTCACAGTATGATGACATCTGGCTGCTTTACATTTTATTGGGACACCCTGTATAATACTTAAGAACTTACTCGATCCTATATTATATCATTTAGGATGCATCTGTTCTAATTTTACTCTATAAAGTTTTTAATACATGTACAGGTAAGCTAAAAATTATGTTTTGAGAAAAACCAAAGGTCATGGCCACCATAGGAATTCATAATGTATGTCGATCACTTTTAGAATCGCTTGATGACTCTCAAAAACTTCGATATTTCATTTAATGCTCAACTAAAATGATAAATTAGTTTATGATAAGCACTTTAAGATGTAAAACTAAAAATTAATATTTTTGACTTTGTTTACTATTTTGGCATACATCTCGAAATTTTATTAAGTCGAAAGCGACTCATTTTGATATATCTTGTGACCTTAAAACCTTTCCATATTCTGTAAACGTTACTTAAGGCATTGTACAGATAAGTTATAACTGCAAGTCGATATAATTACTAGATTTTGCCTTAACCAATATTTTTATTGATTAAATGAAAGATAATCCGCTCTGAATTTGAGAAGCAAAGAATTGATCAATAAACACATATAATATATTTTTATAAGAATAGTCCTGAAGCTCTGAGTACGATGTCAATAACATGGACAGTATGATATTTTGTATTATATGTATTGTTGTACAGGTAAGCAAGAATCGGTAATTTTCGTTAGATTTTTGATTCATTTATAGATTTTTGATTCATTTAGACCCTATTTGTAACTGTATTGCTTTCAAATAATTAATGATTTTGGTTTATTATGAATAATCTGCGCCCCGTTTATAATATTCAGTCATTTGGCTAATGAATGATCAACGTCTCAAATTTATATTTTGACTTGAATGTTCTCGAATATATCATATGAGACCACTAATTGTGTTTAATTTCGGATAAATATCTAAATATTAAAACTTCAAATAGCTACTGCCATAATTTTGTTGAAGATATAAAACAAAATAATTATATGCTATTATACCACGGTTAGCTGTTTTGGGTGAAAATGGGTGAAAAGGTGATTGAACCGTGTTACGCCCCTCGTGGAATAACTCATTTTTATCCCACTTGAAACTCGTGCAATAACCATATCTTAATAACCTGTTACATTTGCCTTAAATTGGGATTGCTTTGCATAGAGGCGACCTAATTTGCGGTAAACCCCTTCACAAAAATAAATTAAATCCGAAAAGTAACAGAGATTTTTCTTAAATGAAAATGATCAAAATGATTCCTATCATATATTAAAACATTTCATATGTTTTTTGCATAAAAAAATTCCTATTTTCTTATGTTTTGTGTTAGAATTTAAGTCGTGAATTTCAATGTAAAAATGCTGTAACTCTTTTATTGCACTTGACACATGCAATATTATTATTCATTATTTATTAAGCTCAAATGTTGCATAATTTGGATTACCTTATTTGAAAAATATGAACTATTTAATTGTAAGATTTTAAAATTGTTGTGGGAATTGTTTATTTAATGATTGTGTTTGAACAAATATTAATCCATGTATTTTTAATTCTAATTATTTCTGCAGTTAGTGTCAGTTCTATATGTGGAATCTCAAGAGCAGTGGGATGGAAAACCCATCCAAGGTAATTTTCTGTGAATAAAAATGAAATCTGAAATTTTGTGAGAGAAGATAATAAATTTCAAAAGTATAATTTTAATAGAATTACGCATAGCTTATGTCTCTCTTAGTTCCTGCTATATTACTTTTACAGGCAAGGTGGCCACAGGAAAATTCACGGAATCATGCAGGAATAAGGCCAAAATTCTGATTACTCTGTATGCAAAACTTTAAAACTGTAAATTATAACAATTATTTGGGATCGAAACTAATTCGGGGACTTAAAAATTAAAATTTATAAAATAGTTGATTTTTAGCTGGAATAGACAGATTTGTCCATGAAAAAATCTGGAGATGGTAGAACGGAAAAAAGTGGCCACCCTGTTTTATTATTAGACGATGTATTTATGATTTGTCAGTAACATTTGCTACAATTTATTGTTGTCGTTTTCCAGGCTTGTTTGATGGTGACATGATATTGCAGCCGGAACCCATGGTAAGTATATACATGTTTTATATTGTGATGAAAGTCTGTCAGATTGATCACATTTAAAAATTCAAACTCATAAAGGGGTTTTCGCTTATATTTGTGGGAAAATCGAAATCTTATCAGGCGACAGATTGCTAAAAAAATAGCAAAAACCACAGACTCGGGCAACAATCAGAGACACAAATTTTCGAATTTATTTGTCTTTTTCAAGTGTATAGAATGTACTTGTGGGAAAATCAAAATCTTATCAAATATTGGAAGGTCCTTGAGACCTTTGAGGGATGTGAAAATATGTGACATTTTATGAGATTTATGTGAGAAAAAGTAAGATTTTTGCTTTGAAAAGTTATATTTAACAAGATTTCTTTAATTTTTAAAACTATATCCTATTTCTGTCATAAAAAGTCCTTTATTTTCTACAAATTGGGGTCCAGTAGTGAGTTGATACAGGTAACAGTTCACGACGAACCGTAACTGTACTTTGATCAAATTTTAGCTTTGAACAATAAAGGGTAAAAAATGAAAATACCTTTACAAACTATATGTAGTAGTTTCACTACGTGAAAATGGGATATACAATGTATCTCGAAACTGTTCATGAAGAACCTGAAAAAGTATGTTTTGTCATCCTTCACATGTATTCTGATTATCAATCACAATTCCTTTAACTTTGAAGGTTCATAATTTCTGTTATTTAAGTTTTTTTTTAATTACATGGTATCGTCTGTTTCAGTTCAGAAGTGCAGTTCGGGATACAAGGTGGCCTGGGGGAGTCGTACATTATGTGATTGATGATAGTTCAACACTTGGACCGTTTGGTATGTATTATAGATTATCTTTTTTTTATGATTCAGTCATTCGTTTACTCTAGCCGTTTATTTGGAACTTCAAATAACATGGACTTCGGGGTAAAAATCCTACTGCTAATCGGTATATAGAAAATAGATTAGAGTGCGTGGTATGTCTACAGGCCTAAGAGTAAATGCTCATCAAGAGGACCACTGTGTCTATTTGAGCCAGTTATCTGACGCTCTATATAGAAGAAGAAGAAGAAGAAGGAGCAGCTTCTCCTGTTATTTTAAATAATTCAGTTGTCGGTGGACCCATTATCATTTCCAATTAATTTAACTTTGATCACATTCATTATTCTAAATAAAGACAATATTCGATTTTTTTTTGTATAAGGTATTTCAGTGCATTGGCATAATTGTTTTTATATTGTTCTTGATTCTAGACGGTGAGGTACGAGCTAATCTTTCAAAAGCAATCGAACTTTTCCACAAGCATACCTGTATTCGATGGATTCAAGGAATTCCAAGAAAAAACGCCATCTACTTGCCTTATATTCGGTTCAAACGGGCAACAGGGTAAGTTTTTACACAATTCTGCCTAACTAAATTTTTGTTCATTGTTTAGGAGAGCAGTTTATTGATTTGGTTTTCCATTAGGCCTATAAGTATTTGGATATCAGTACCCGTTTGTAGGCGATGGCTGAAATCCGGCATCCTATAAAACCTGACTGACATCGAATTTAGAATGATTCCCTTCTTATTCGCTATCATTGAAACTCTGTAAGGGGTATTCGGGAACATGGGGGTAAAATGGACGGGAACACGGGAACATTTAGAAAAAAAGTGCGGGAACACGGGAACATAACATTACCGATTTCGGGAACAGGGAACATCATATTTGAAGGGAAAAAAACGAAGAAAATCCCAATCATTTCGTAAATAATGGTCTCTGACACTCAAATGTGGCTTAAGAATGAATTTGGAGCTATATAACACATCGTAGGCCCATTTCTGACTTTAAAATGTCTAATATGACGTTTGTGAAAAATTATAGGGAAAGTTTTTCGTATAATTTCTCAGAAACACGCGTCATATTAGACATTTTCAAGTCACAAATGGGCCTACGATGTGTTCTATAGCTTACAATTCACTTTCAAGCCACATTTGAGTGTCAGAGACTGTCAGAGACCATTATTTACGAAATCGGGAACATTTTGGTAAAAATGACGGGAACACGGGAAAATAGGTAAAAAAAATACGGGAACACGGGAACATGGGACCCCCCCCCTTACAGAGTCTCATCATTCCGGTCATGCATGAATCGGACGCCGCCGATTACAAAAATAATAAAATATCAAAGTCGGAAAAACGTTATTTTTTCATGCTTATCATATCAAAAACATCTAGATTTGCTAGAAGTCCTGAAATTTTGTCCCATTTTCCTGAATAGTGTTTGAAGTTGGGTGTTGAAGTCAATTAAGTTGGGTGTTGAAGTCAATTAATAAATTGTCGCGGTCCATCACTGGCTGGTATTTTTACTGCGGTGAACACCCGAAAATAAAAATATTTGCTAGTTCTGTCAAGAAACTTCAGTAGTAGGCAAAAATCATAATTTTTTTGAAAATTTCCCTGAAATTTTTTGTCAAAAGTCCTTAATTTCTACTGGAATAGTCATGGAACTTTGCTTAAAATTTTGCATTTAAGTGGGAGGAGTGGGGTTCGGAAGTTGTGATTTTTCGTTTCTCAAAAAACAAAAATTTCGAGGTTGATTTTTTAAGATTTCGCTATCGTAGTAGCTATTTTAATGATAAATCTGACCGACCATTATTAGAATATTGGGGTATCGACTTACAGTTTCAATTTTTCTCAATTTTCGTTAAAAATATATAAAATATGCTGAAAAATACTCGATATGCGTTACTTAGTATGTTGGCTATATAAAAAAAATGATCTTGATGTGTCTGATGTTCCTTATTTTCAGTTGTTCCTCTACTGTTGGGAGAATGAGAAGAAGCAGAAGACAACCACATCAAGGTCAAATAATCTATCTCAATACCTACTGTTTTAATTTAGGTAGCATGCTACATGAAATGATGCATGCCCTTGGATTTTTTCATGAACATGGCAGAAGCGATAGAGACAGATATGTTACGATTGTAGAGAGAAATATTGCACAAGGTAGGCAGTAGTCCACATGATTGACATACTTACGATCATGCAAGACAATTTGTCGTTCATGAACTAATTTAAAAAAAAATCTTTTGTCTTTTTTGACGTAATCATAAGTTTCAAAAATATTTCAGAAGTACATATAACAGAACAAAGGCAATTGATCATCATTTACTTACGATATATCAGAGTCACATTTCTTACTAGTAAATTGTCGTTCGTTTTCTAGTAAACAGAATTACAAATCATACCTGGCAATTTATATCGGAGTCACATTTCTTACTAGGAAATTGTCGTTCGATTTATTAGTCTAGCAAAACAGATTCATAATAGCCTACTATGCATACGTCGTTAATTAACGATAAAGCATTATCAATCAAAATTGTCAATGATTTTAGGTGCAAATCATTAGTGTTTATTTCTGTAAAAAAATCGAGATTTTTAACGAATCGGGAGGATGAGTGAAAAATCGAGATTAGGTTATGTTTATTATTACACTGTATCACGAATTTGATCATTTTTTAATGTTTTGGTGTATTTTTAAGGGTTTTAATATTCGAACTATACGTATGTAATTAACCCTGTACACCGGTTCTGCCTTTTTAAATAATGCCAAGGCAGTATTGATTATTGATTATTCGCAGTTCAACGTGTATCAATTATTATGTATATAAATTGTCAATAATTTTAATTCATGACATCAAGACTTTTTATTGATCGCCCTTACTTTTTTCCTGATTAGTAAGCAGACATTTCATTGCGCGTGTTGTTCGGTTTCCACAATCCCATTCGCACAACCGGATAATTCTATTTCGAATCACACTCAGTAGAGTGCAATTCTATTTCGAATCGTACTCAGTAGAGTGCAATTCGACATGATTAGAAATGATCATGCTCTGACGAAATGAAATGAACTAAATATACAGTATAATAATAATTTAAACAACTAACTTTTCCATTTTCCGGGTTTAAAATTCAATTTTTTTTTCAGGGAAAATGAGCAACTTTCGCAAATATGATCGAAAAATCAAAAGCAAACGAAACAGCCTTACATTTGTAACGCCGTACGATTTTAACTCTGTGATGCACTACCATGATAGAGCCTTTTCAAGAGATGGTATACTAAAGACGTTAGTCCCTAAGTTTCCTGATATTATGATTGGTCAACGAATAGGATTTTCTAATTATGATATTCAAAAGATAAACAGACTGTATAACTGCAAACGGAAAAAGGCCAAGCGGAAAAAGAATTACTTGTCTGAGTCCGGAAAAGATCGGCAAAATGGTAAGCTACGTATTTATTGTGAGGCTCTTTTTTTAATGGCTTTCAAAAAATCTCGTTGGCGCGCGGTAAAATAAAAATTTTACCAACTTTAAAAAAAAAATCTCGTCGTCTACAAAAATACTTGTCTAATTTGATTTGACCTATATTTATTATGATAGAATATCATAGAATGTACAATCATTTGAATAGCTGTTCCAAATGTCATGGAAAAAATTGCTATATTAAGAACGGGGGTAGATGGATATAAAAGATGTCAAAAACATTTTGTTCCACCCTTTTGTCTTTTTCTTTCTGGATTAGCACTAAATCACCAGACACTCTGAGCTCTCTTCTCTTGTTATTAACCATTGTGATTTTTTAGTTTCAGAATTTTTCTCTCTCAATTTCTCAGTTTCTTTCGACTTATTATCCCCTCACTCTTAATCTATTTTCTATATACTGATTATAGACTGGTTTACCCTGAATGGAGAGATAGCGTCCCACTCCACCTATTTATACTTAATTTATTTAGAGTGGTTTCACAAACAGCATTACTAAAATATATACAGTACAGGTAAAAATTAAAAGAGGGTCTTATTACACGATCACAGAATACAAAAATATTTCATATATTTTGTATTTTATACAATCGATTTCTTCGCATTTCGACAACTTTCTAATAAAAAAGCCACGAATCTAAACTAAATAATCCATTCATCGATCAGATAAATCATGGTATTAAATATGTTCAACCAAGCAAGTGCGACATTTTTTAAAGTCCAAAGAAAGAATCAAATGACAACAAAGTACATAGATCGAACTACAATTTAATGAAAGCTTTCGGCTATTGGCTTCGTCAGCCAAAGTCTATTTTTTGTATGTAGAAGAAAGATATAACAATGTCATACAATTCGAATCCGACTTAGCATATTTCTAATTATAAATATAACCATTATATGGGTCTATTGCGCACATAATGTATACGTTTAAGACTTCTTGACATATTTTGTTGTTTGTTGGACCATCTTGGTTTACTTTATATGTAAAAATGTGTTATTCAATGATGCTTGTACATACTTTGGATATTCAGGATTAATGGATTCCGTTTCAAAAACAATGGATGATACATTTTCAGTTGCTTGTGATGCTGTATTATCTGATGATCTAAGTATTATTGAATTTCTCGTGGACAGTTTCGGTACTGAATATAGACTTTACACTATAAAGGGGACAGGTTATTCATTTATACACCTTGCTGCACAGGTTGGTGCTGTTAAAATAACCAAATTTCTTTTACAGTCAGGAGCTAATGTTGATTCGTTAAGAACTGATGGTTGTGCATCATTACATTTAGCCGCACAATGTGGACATTGTGATGTTGTATCTGCATTAATTTTAAGTGGTGCAAATGTTGATTTGCTCAGAACTGATGGTGCTTCAGCATTATATTTAGCCGCGCAAAATGGACATTGTGATGTTGTATCTGCATTAATTCAAGGTGGGGCTAGAACTGATGGTGGTAAAGCATTACATTTAGCCGCGCAAAATGGACATTGTGATGTTGTATCTGCATTAATTCAATGTGGGGCGAATGTTAATTTGCTCAGAACTGATGGTTGTGCATCAATACATTTAGCCGCGCAAGATGGACATTGTGATGTTGTATCTGCATTAATTCAAGGTGGGGCAAATGTTGATTTGCTCAGTACTGATGGTTGTGCATCATTACATTTCGCAGCGCAATATGGACATTGTGATGTTGTATCTGCATTAATTCAAGGTGGGGCGAATGTTGATTTGCTAAGACCTGACGGAAGTTCAGCATTACATTTAGCCGGGCAAATTGGACATTGTGATGTTGTATCTGCATTAATTCAAGGTGGGGCAAATGTTGATTTGCTCAGAACTGATGGTTGTGCAGCATTACATTTCGCAGCGCAAAATGGAGATTGTGATGTTGTATCTGCATTCATTAAAGGTGGGGCAAATGTTGATTTGTTCAGAACTGATGGTGTTTCAGCATTACATTTAGCAGCGGATAGGGGACATTGTCAGGTTGTATCTGCATTAATTCAAAGTGGGGCGAATGTTAATTTACTTGCAACTGATGGAGCTTCAGCATTACATTTAGCCGCGCAAAATGGACATTGTGAGGTTGTATCTGCATTAATTCAAGGTGGGGCGAATGTTGATTTGCTCAGAACTGATTGTGCTTCAGCATTACATTTGGCCGCGCAACATGGGCAATGTGGGGCTGTATCCGCATTAATTCAAGGTGGGGCCAATGTTGAATTACAAGGAACTGGTGGTTTTTCAGCCTTACTTTTAGCCGCGCAAATTGGACATTGTGATGTTGTATCTGCATTAATTCAAAGTGGGGCCAATGTTGAATTACAAGAAACTGGTGGTTTTTCAGCATTATATTTTGCAGCGCAAAATGGACACTGTGACGTTGCTTATGCATTAATTCGAAGTGGGTCGAATGTTAATTTGTTATCAAATAACGGTTCTTCAGCACTACATATTGCATCGCAAGAAGGACATTGTGATATCGTGTCTGCCATCATTCAAGAAATTGCGAATGATTATTTATTTGAGAATGAGGTCATTTCAGCATTAAATAACGCAGTAAATTTTGGACATTTTGATTTGTTTCAGTTTTTACTTACAGTCATTGATAATTCTTTGAACTTAAAAGTGAACCTTAAGAGCGTGCTTTTAAAAGCTTTTTCATTTAACAGAATCCTGATAATTAAATACTTAATCCGAGTTAGATGTGTAACAGTTGATGTACAAATACTTTTACGCTCAATAGACGCTTGTTCATTTAAACTGTTCTATTATATTTTCTCACATTTCCTTAACAAAAATGAAGCAATCGATTTAACTGAAGATCATAATCATAATTCAGATGATATTGTTAAAGATATTCAGCGAATACTGAACGAGCTAAAACAGTGCAAGGATTTTGCAACATCTAACAAAGATTTGCCTGGATTTTCAATCTATTTTAACGTAATTTTTCAAAAAATTAACTGTGAAATGAAATACTATCAAAATATTCAAAATCAAAATAACACAATTGACAAAATTTTCAACAGTTCTATTCTTCCAAAGCCTTTGAAGTACAAATTACAATGTTTGAATCATAACGATAACAGCAGTTTTGTGTTAGAATTAATAAGAGGTCCTGGAAATTTAAAACAGATAGGCAGTGGATCATTTGGGACTGTATTCAAAGGCAACCTGCCTGACCACAGCAATAAAATAGAAGTACCTGTAGCGATGAAAAAAATGCATATATATTTCAACAGAATGGGGAACCTGAATACACTGATAGATGAAGTTATTAAAATGAAAGAATTTAGTCATAAGAATATAGTTAAACTTGTTGATGCAATTTATAACTGTCTAGACAAGCCTGCTTCTGTATGGATAATTATGGAATTTTGTGATCAGGATCTCAAAAAGTGCTTTATTGATGACGGTGAATTAAACAACAGAAACCCTAGACTGTTACATAACCCTGAACATTATTCCATATCGGTACATGATGCATTGAAAACAATGCTACAGATCTGCAATGGTCTGAAATATCTTCACTCGATGAAATGCATCCATAAGGACCTTAAACTTACAAACATTATGCTTACGAAGGATTCTATTGTGAAGATTTGTGATTTCGGTTTGTCTGATTTCATTAAAGGGGAAGTTGAGCATTCAAACCAAATTAAAGGAACTAAAGTTTATATGGCACCGGAATGTTTTCGCGGTGAATATTCCGCGAAAACGGACTGCTATGTGTTAGGATTACTGTGCTATGAAATTTGGATGGGTAATTTGTACTATCAAGTGGATTACTTCAAAAACTATAAAAGTCACAAAGTTGTGGAATTCATGAAAGAAGGCAGGAGGCCACCGTTTATTGGACCAAATATCCCACCAAAAATAATTCAAAATTTCATAACTTGTTGTTGGAGCCAGAATAAATCTGACAGACCGACAGCTTTAGAATGCAGATCCAAGTTGAGGAAGATACTAATGGTTTTGAAAACCGCTGTACCAGGAATAAGACAGAGGAACCCCAACGAAACGGACGAAAAAACTGATTAGCTATAATTTTCATATAAGTACTGCTGAAATTGGTTTGTTAAAAAAACTATACAATATACTGTTACAATTCATGTATTGTAATGTTTGGTTTGAGCGATTGGGCGCTAGAATCTCGATTTTATTTGATTATGCTAAAAACGTAGTAATGGTTTTCAATGGGCCCATTAGTCGGCCAGCTAGGTGGTCCCATCTTGCGACCCTTATCTACCCAAAATCTGAACATGCTCTATAGACTAGAGCTACATGTATTTGATTAGATTATGCT
>JAUCNG010089993.1:0-14008 GCA_032353305.1 Cephalothrix spiralis
TATTGTTTTTTGACCCTTTATTTGTCACTTTCCTAATACATTCAATACAAATCCAAATCGATAAACGGCTCTCCTGTGAAATTTCATAAAATGGAGTTTAGTCTCTTTAGTTCTTGGGGGCAGAGATGCAAAGTCGAATATATTCATCAATATCAAGAGTTTCAAAATGCAAAATATTCCTTGTCATAATCTCCTTCAAGATGTTTAGAGGACTTAAAAATGGGTGGGTGATCAAAATTTGTAGGAAAAAATGGTGCGTTGCGCGATGTAGAAAAAATTGGAAAAATTTTCTTCGAAAAAATCTAGGTTGCAAAAAAAATTAAACCGCGTATGGTAAACGCGAGCTTAGAATTCTGTGCTAACTGACAGGCTCTATCATTCTAACTTCGCTGGACGTGCTAAATTCAAATCCGCAATACATATTTAGCACGGACAGTCGGGGCGCGCATTTATCAGGGTAAAGAAATAGGGGCTGACGCTCTCGACAAAATGTTCTGTTATCAGAAACATATCCTTCAATCCTATATATACCTACCCATGACATGGATCCAACATTATATTTGTAACGGTTCCGGTAGCTTTGGCAATAAACAATAGCTTCTTCTCTTTTAGTAAATATGTGTAAATGTACTTGTAAGAGTAAGAGGCTTGGAGATACATATAAAGTCTTTTACCGATCCAATCGTATTTCATTAATCGGACACCTATGAAAAATAAAAAGTAGATTTATGATAAAGATTTTTTTAAATTTTTCCTAAAAACACACTTTTTGAATGATTTTATCCAGTATAAACTTCTTTTAGGCATGCATTATAACAATTTATTTAACTTCATGTTGAGACTCGGGACACACTGTATTGTATATACATGTAGAATTACTCTTACCGGAGCTTGAACTATACGATGACACACCCGGTATGCCCCTCACTGAAAAGGATTAAAACGTGTTCATTTATTATCTTATACAACAATCGGAAGAGCAATACTTCATTTGTATTTGAATTCATATCAAAACAGTTTCCAATTGTATTTTTTGGAATCATACCTTAAATCCATTTATTTTTAGTTTCTGTGATTTTGTATGCACTTTGCACTGCACATTCGAGATACTTTTTTGTATATTCGAATTAAAATAAATAAAATTTAAAAAATAAAATAACATATACCGTCCAGTTAGTTTTTATCCCGATCCAGTTCGGAAATATCTCGTCCCGTTCAATCATAAATGTTTGAGTATAAAATCCCGTTTCCCGCTCCCGTTTACTGGCTTTTTTGCCCCCATTTCCCGCTCCCATTTCATTTAACTTTCCGATTCATTTCCCGATTCCCGCTTCCATTAACCCCAATTTCCTGGCTTTGCCCCCATTTCATTCCACTTTTACGATTCATTTCCCTATTCCCGCTGCCGTTAACCCCGTTTTTCTTATTCAGTTTTCGCGTCCCGTTTGTCACAATCTTGCAATTATCCCGCTCCCGTTCGGCAATATCCCGCTTCCCGTTCTACCCCATCTAGACCCTCCACAAACAATTTACTAAATTACTTAAATCCAATTTAGACATTCTAAAAAAATATACTTACTCAGGGGTTTTAGATCAATTTCTCCTTTAATAGCTGCATCTTTTATGTCAAAGTATTCTATTTTATGCTTGTTTCGTTCCTCTCGCGTAAAGTATATGGTATGCGATGTTGGATCAATTGCAAAGAGTCTCAATCTTGCCCTTGAGCCAATTGGTACTTTAAGAGCAACCTTATTATTACGTGCATTCAGTTGATATTTATAGAGTGTTCTTTTAGCCGAAGGAAGGACAATTAAATAATCTTCTTCTGCATCTGAAAAAAAATATTTCAAAGAATTAGCAGGCCAATAAATTTTAGTCCGGTTTAGACTCACTAAGTCGACAGCTTTAATACTAAGTCGACAAATAACCATTTTCCAGGTTTAGACCAAACCGGAGGCAGCTGCTTTGCAATTAACGATTCTGAAAAAAGTTTGTCAAAAATCTACATGCACTGAAAATATTCCAGATTAATTTTAGAGTGATTGAAAATAATAATAGCATTCTCTCGATTAAGTATGGGATTTAAGGTGCGACCAGAGGTTTGTCGGGAGAATCGTCGTAGTTATCAACCGATCTCACAAAATATGTTTTATTCGGGAGTATAAACCATGCTCTAAAAAGTGTATTTTTTGCAATTATTAAAATATTCGTTATAAAGTCACCATATGACGTCATCTGGCTGTTTTCCATAATATTGGGACACACTGTATAAGACAGAATTTTTTTAATTGAAAATCATTAAAAGTAAATGTGGATGAAATAACCTACATGTACGTTCCGTCAACAAGGGGGAAATCATAATATAAGTCATCTTAATTTCAATTACTTTCGAGGCGATTCCAATATGCCAATTTACGGTTGTTGACTTAGTAAGCTGTTGACTTAGTGAGATTACACCATTAGTCCACATATTGAGTCGTTATGAAATAGCAGCTGGCATGGGTTGACCAGCTTCTCTCTCTTTTGGGTCACCGAAATTACAAGGGCAGTGTTTCGATTTATCCTAATCTCTACGTACCCTTTGTGCACTATGACAAACTTGTTGCTGATGAGCCCGAATTAATTTGATTTAGAAAAATTTTCTATTGCTGATCCTCGCTGGGTTCGAACCAGCATTGGTTTTACAGCCTGTCGCTCTATACATCGGGCAACGGAGACCTACTGAATCAGACGCAATAATATAAATATTATTGATAGATCCAGTTTGAACTTGTTAGATTATCACGTGTGGGATAATGCGCCATCATTTTACAATATCTAGCAATGTTAGTGCAGCATAAGAACCATTAAGTTAGAAGGCCAATCTCAAAATTAAAGAGCTCTAAGTACGATACAGGCTCATATTGTTTATCCCTTTACATTGATTGTCAATCTATGGCAGTGGTATGTAAAGGGGCCATAGGGGCGGGAACTTAATATAATTTTACTAGAAAAAAATTACAAAATAAATCAAGAAACAAAAATAGTTTAAGTGCCCCCCCCCCAGCGGTTTAGCATATTGGCGGATAGTTGAACCTACAAACAATATATTTCTAGAAAGGTCTTGGAAAATGCTGATCAATAGAGGGGTTTAGAATTTTGCCCAACCCCCTGGGTAGGGGTGGGGGGCAAAATACGTGATTTTTTGTGATTTTTCAAAAATTCCGAAAAATATTTTTTTGCTCCCACCCCCACCCAGGGGTGGGTCTGATCACTTTTGCACTCTACACCACCACGAAATCACTTATCACAAAACAATCAGAAAAAGCAGTTCTCAAAAATCTCATGCTCATAATTTTAACATGCGTATAAATTTACCTTTTCCTAACAATTTACAGGACTTTCCAGCATCTACTATAATTCCAAGCATAGAGCAACCACATCTGGCAGCTTTTGAATCAGGAATAGCAAAGCACAGCTCATCACATCCACCGTTGTTAACCAAACATGGATTTGTAGCTTAAAAGAAATTTCAAACATCTTTAGCATTCAAGCGGCAATGTCAGACCAATCGAAATTTCAATAGACCCCACTTTCGAAACTTATAGGTGAAAACAGACGAGTGTGCGCCGAAAAAGAAACGCTCCACGGCGGCGGCCGCCGCCGCTGAGCCTTATTTTACTGAGAGACGGCGGCGGCGTTATGCAAAAATCATAGTTTTTTAGGACTTGTAGTCAATATTCCGGAAAAAATATGAACATGAAATATATTTGAAGTTTAATTTTAAATTAATTTTAAATTTGAACATAATATCATTGCAGTAAGTACAATTTGTACTATCTAAAAGATTGAGCATTAACCTTAAAATTCAAACGTCAATCGTTTTAAATTTTATCTTTAAACTTAGGAAATAATGATTTGCAGAATTTCAGTCTTAGAATGTTGTTTTTTGTAAGATTAGTAATTTAGACACAATGGACAGATGACGAGCGTGGTAATTTGTCTGAACTGGAACTCAAAATTTACGTAAAAGTAACATTTGTTCAATACGTAATTAATGAGGCCGCCGCAATTAGAATGATAAACACAATTCTCCGTTTTGAACAAGATAGATATGCCGCAAGTTAGCATAAATTTACTAAATGAATGTGAGAAAAAATATACGTCTGAAAACATCACAGCGTTCATAATAAATAGCGCCGATTGTCAAATTTAGGGTTCAAAATTGTGCACTGTTCACCATGGAGAATGTACACTATAAATGTACAGGGTGGACAGTGGACAGACAAAAACTGTTCAATAGAAAAAGTTGTTCAATTTGGAGAGATGTCAACTAAAAGAGCTTGTACTTAGCAATATATTTTTCCTATACCCACCCAGGGGAGTTTCCAGAAAGGACATTAAATGGATTTGGCAAATAAATGTACTTTCTACACGTCTAGATAGTAGTTGTGTCATGTTTGCAAAACATGGTTGGTGTCGAGAAAATGAAAAGACTTTGGTCGGCAGATTGTACTATAAAAAAGGATGCAAATTGGCGTTAATGAATATTTGTGCCTTAATCGTGCCTCTCAACATGGAATAACCAAAAGGTCAATATTTGTAAACAAAATGTTACTTTTATTATGTGAAAAATAACAATTTCTATAATCGTCTTCAGTTATAAGAACACATCATTTTGACAATTTCGATAAAGTAACATAGCTAGTCGAAGATTCACAAAACGAACCCATAATTTCAGAACCCACTTCTGACAGTAGAGGAGATATGTTTGGTAGACTATTATTCTCGTTTTGGAGGTCTGCTAACATTGAATCGACCAATGCAAAACACTCGTCAGCAGTTGGTCGCTCGGAAGCGTCATATGCACAAACACGAGTAACCATTTCCGTTAACTTTTCAGGTGCATTGTGGTCTTTGAAATATTTTGCCACATCTTGATTTTTAAATATTATTCCAAAGTACATCTCTAACATCATTATTGCCGTATTGTAAACATCACTTTTAAACGAGTAGACATACTCTTTCAATCCCCGTTTGACTTCTGGTGCACAGTACAAAGGTGTTCCTTTGAAATGTCTCGTTACTTCCTCATCACCTTCTATAATATCAGCTAATCCAAAATCAGTTATTTTCACAGTGTCATCGAATGACAGCATTATGTTTTTCAGTTTTAAATCCTTATGAATCAAAGATTGTTTATGTAGATATACCAAACCGTTATACAACTGTAAGTTAATTGTCAGAAAATGATGAAGGCTGGACTTGAACATTGAGTCTACATCCTCGAATTTCCCGGGGTTTATTTCACTGTTATCTCCTTCTATACTGAAATGGTTGTAAAGATCTTCTTTACACAATTCCATTAAAATGAGAAGGCAGTTCTTTCCCTCGATGTCCCTAAGTCGGAGGCCATGGAATTGAACGATATTCGGGTGGACACACTGTCTCATCTTGATTGCCTCTTCATTGTTTGAACTTGTTTGATGAATCTTTTTGTTATCAAGTTGACACACTTTGACTGCAATATCTCTGTTATCAACCGAATACTTATAAACTTTTCCAAATGAACCTTTTCCAATTAGGTTGTCTTTTCCCGGATTTATATCTATGATCCAATCTAATGAATAATCCGTACCCATTATATCAAGGTTACTATCAAACATAAAGCGTATAAAACGATTTTTAATGAAGTAATACGCCACCCCATCTATTTCCCTGTTAGTTTCTGTGATAGTGACCTTTTTAAAATGTGGTAAGGCTAATTCTGCTTTCCTTATTAGAATATCGATTTTACCACACAATATATCATAAGTTTTAACATAAATTTTATCTTCAAATTCACGAATTATTAATTTGCATAATTTCAATCTTTTAATGTAATTTTCTGCACTAAGATTAGTAACGTCGTAGCCAATCTTAGTTTCATTTGCACTTGACGGAATTTGGTATTCATTCTGTCCTAAAGTCGACATCAAATTTTTTAACATTTTGCATTGGGCACCTATTATGCAACATTTCAATGCTTTATAAATCACTTGTGGATAGTACTTGAGAATCTTTAAAACAGTGGGATAATCACCATTCACAGATGCTATTTCCAGAGCATAATGAACACCACCCAAATCCAATTCTTGATAATGGTTTTCCAGAAAGAAGTCAACAATACTGTTTTTACCGTTTGATACAGCCGTTACTAATGGACTCGAATTAGTGTCTGCACTTTCAACATGATTAATGTTAGCATTGGCTTTAAGAAGTTCCTTTATAACATTTAAATATCCATATCTGGCGGCTAAACTCAACGCAGAACTAAACATTTCATCTAGATGGTTAACATTCGCACCAGCACTAATTAAATCTTTCAAAATAAAAAGATACCCATTACGTGATGCAATCATCAATGCAGTTTCGTTGTGAATAGTTCCTTGATCTACAATAGCTCCTCTACCTAGTAATAGCTTAACCAAATCATTCTGACCGAATTCCGATGCTAAATATAACGGAGTGGATCCATTAAAACTAGCTATATTAACATCAGCTTTAGCACTGATGAGTCGTTTTGCAGCATTTAAATGTCCATGCTGTGATGCAAGCATCAGTGCAGTGTATTGTTTATGATCTTGGTGGTCTACAATAGCACCCTTACTTAGTAATAACTTGACGATATCAATGTGTCCGTTTTGTGACGCTGAATGTAACGGAGTTTGACCAATATTATCCCCAATGCTTACTACAGCGCCAATATCAGCGCCTTCTATTATCAATTGTTTTGCAATTTTATTGTTTCCCTGGTCGGATACCCAAAATAAAGGAGAAGCTCCTTGAAGATCATCTTTTGCATCAATATTCGCACCTGCCCTGATTAGAACGTGCACAATTTGTCCCGCAGATTTCATACAGGCGACATGTAAAGGAGTTACCCCCATTTCATTTTTGGTATTAATGTCAACTTGGGTAGATTTTAATATTTGTTTAACAGCACCTAGTGATCTGCTATAAATTGCTTGAAAGAGGTCGTTTTCTGCTTTAAAACGGTCATCCATTTTTTAAATTAAATTTGGGATTGCTAGGGGAAGTATTCCAGTCTATATTAGGAAATGGGGGTTGAAATTCTCGAATAAAAAATGGCTAATTAGACCATTTGGATTGCATTATATTTTGCTAAAAATATGTGTACTATAGAGAACTATATCAGCAGTCATTAAATCGTTGATTACACGGTTCAACGCTTTCATGGCATTTCCTTTTCTTTGTTATATAAACAAATTATTTCGATGAATACAGCCTTTTTAAGTTAAAATTGAAGATTTATTCTAGGACTTCAAATATGAAAAAGTATATACGAACAAGAAATGAATTGATATATATCCAGTGGAAATGTTTCACAATCCGTTTCACATATGTCACATATTTATTACGGTTATATCCGAACAAGATAATATATTTATACTTTCATACATTTAAAAAACTTGGAATTCTCTTTTAAATAACATTGTATATAGTTAAGAATTCATGCATGAAATCATATATCATTGTCGATTTGTATATTATAAAAATGAAGTCAAGGAAGACATCTTATAAATGGTAACGTATGTGTATTTGAATAGGGCATTGATAGAATCAATATCGGATCTTTGGACTTTGGATTATACTGTAGGTGTTAACTTATTTTAAAAATAGACGGCCAAGATTTTAAAATGTAATTTTTGAATGCCCATTGAGATCTCTAAAATTACCGAAATCGAGCCAAAAGGGACCGAAATGAAATGACCATTCGCATTATCCACGATGTACGCAAAGCCTTTAGCTGATGCCAGCCTTACTTACTTACAAGAAAGCCCAATTTATTGTTTAAATGGCGAAATAAATTAGGAATAAATTTTAGAAGTAGGTTACCTGGCCGCCACGCCCGCCGCCCGAATTGTCTCAGGGGCGAATTGGATTTCGACAGGCATAATAGCACTGCCAGACCCCATCCCGGCTGTCAACAACACAAATGGCTGAACTTACCCTCCATCGGCTGAACCATGGGATCAAAGGCGACCATACTTGTAACAGAAATCTTAGCATTTGACATTTTCTTCGGACGAGAATTGACGTCACTTAAAGGCAGTTGATAAATCTAAAATTTATAAGACAGAATAAATATTGTATCAGGAAGAAGTGAGATAAATTTAACGATAACTAGTATGATTTTGTTATCCTAAAATACGGTCTAACAGAATATGAAATTGTGTAAACCCGAACGTTTTTTCGGGATTTCAGTGGATCATACGTTTATAAGAAGGCCCTCTGCAACTGACAGAACGAGTCTACTCGTCAAAGCCCTTTTCGTCGAGGACCATTTCATCGAATGTTATTGAAAATCATACTCATTGATTGATTTTTTTAATACAAGCATTTTATTCAATCTTTTATACATTCATTTATGATTTATAAAAGCATTTGAAATAACTTTATTTTCATTGAAATAAAAATTTGTATCTTTCGATCGACTTCAACTTATTTAAAATTACTAGCATTACTAGCATTACTTTTTTAGCATTTACCCTTATGCCTGTAGACCTATCCCGCACTTTAATCTATTTTCTATATACCAATTAGCAGTGGGGTTTACCCCAAAGGGAGGGACAGTGTCCCACTCCACGTATTTAACCTTACCGAGCCACCCATAAGGCAGTACGCTGAAGAATATATACCACTTCGCCACAGAGTACACTTATTTATTTAATACTTACATTCTTTAGACGCAAATCACTCCAATACAAATAGCCATTTACGATAACCAATGATTTTGGGTCAGGCATCATAGCTTGATATCGCACAACAACTCTGTTTTTACCATCCCAACTCATTTTCTGCAATCCAAACAATGTGATGAGAACATGAGCCAGAAAACATCCTTCTACTGAATAAATTGAACCATTTCAAATCTGTTGGACAGATAACTATATACAGTGAAACCCCGCAATTCGAGACACCTATGGGACCAGGAAAGGTGTCCCAAATTCCGGGATGTCATTTTAATACACAAGTCTAATCTGCCGGGACTTGAGAAACTGTCGAAACTGTCCCAAGTTCCGGGGTGTCCCCGAAACGGGAACCGAAAAAACATCAAGCCTCGCGCGGAATCGTAAAGTACCAACAGCGAGTATACAGAACGAATTGAATAGGACGAATAGCCAATTGGCTAAGCGCCATTTATTACAAAAAATAGACAAAATAATAAAATAGGCACGAAATCAACCCATTTTTTGGAGGCTGCTCTTAACATCAGAATTGAGGTATAAGGACAATTAATTATCTGCCCTTTGACAATTTGCTCCGGACAATTGCCCCGAGTTAATTTTCTCCTCAGACAATTTGCCCCCGATGACAAATTTTGTCAAATTTTTTCGTTATCTAAAATTCTCGTTTTTTTAATGCTATTTAATTTAAATCAAAAGACAAATAGATTACAAAAAAATTTAAATTTAAGAAACAAATAAAGGCCAAGGTGTAAATTAAATTAGATTTTTTATATTCTGGCAAATAGTGTTCTGGGGCATGTTGTCTCGGGGCAAAAAAAACTCGATATTGAAAAGAGAGAAAAAAATTGCAATCAATTAACCAATTTAAAATAAGCCGAAGATTACCTCAATTCTGTCATAAGTTGGATTGGTCCAGTAAACATCAAATGTACTAAAGTCTATAGCAATTTGGCCAGATGACAATCCTTCATTAACTAGAGTGCTGATATTAGATCCATCGAGGTAAGACATTTGAATAGTAGGCGAACCAGATCCGTCATAACTTTGACTAAACCAATAGAGATATCTGTAAATGAAAATACAAATGATTTTCCTTTTTTTAAATATGTTATCAGGAATACATGTGTATTCCTGATGTTAAAGAAAATCATTTCAAACTCAGTGGTGGAAAAACGACAAGGTCTATGGATTGGCTCGGTGGCAAGGTAGTAGGGCGTCGGTCTCATAATCCGGAGGTCCCGAGTTTGAGACCCGGCTCGATACTACTTTCTATCGGGAAGAACCTTGGGCAAGTTCTCCAGCGTACTGCCTCCTGGGTGGCTCGATCAGGTTAAATACGTGGAATGGGGGAACTGTCCCTCCCTTCGGAGTAACCCGACTGCTAATCAATCGGTATATAGAAAATAGATTAGAGTGCGGGATAGGTCTACAGGTCTAAGGGTAAATGTACATCAAGCGGACCGCCTGTGTCTATTTGAGCCAGTAATCTGACGCCCGCCCTCCCTATAAGTTGATCCGCGTATCCATTTTGAGAGAACTCGATCAGAATAGGAAATGACAGAAAATTAGGAAAAATATGCATTTTTCTAGGATCAAATTTGGACGACCTAGAAGTGATATATATCAAAATGTGCCTTATCATCTGCTGATTACTGCCACCTGGCATCAAATTTAGCCATTTTTAGTTTGAAGAATTAAAGGTGGACTGCTTTTATAAAATTGATTAAATACTTCATAATGTTATGGTTTTTCTTGAAAATCAGGCATGTCCGGGCTGTCGTTTTGTTAGACTGGTTATGTGACCGATCCAAGTATGCTCCTGCTATGATTTGTCGATATTAGATAATTTATGACATACAGTCTAAAAAGTCATAAGAAGATCATAGAATATTGCCCAAATGTCGGATAACGAGTGATAACACATACTTTTTATGCTTTATATCCTCTTCCCGTTTTCCGCTAAATCACTTTTCCCGCTATCGTTAACTTTCTTCTATATAGGGCGTCAGATAACTTCACGAATAGACACAAAGGTACGCATGCCGAGCATGCTTTCACAGAGAGACGCGATTTTGTCAATCTGCCTTGGAAATAAAGTTTATAAATAAATTAACCCCTATCCCGCACTCTAATCTATTTTCTAAATACCGCGGCCATTAGCAGTAGGGTTTAGCCCGAAGGGAGGGACAGCGTTCCACTCCACGTACTTAACCTGACCGAGCCACCCAGGAGGCTGTACGCTGAAGAACTTGCTCAAGGTTCAACCCGACGGAAAGTTGTGTCGAGACTGGGTATCGATTCAGGGATCCCAGCGCTCTACTACTTCGCTACCGAGGTTTCCCGTTGCCGTGAAGCTAATTTAGCCCTTTTCCCGCTATACCCCCTTTAGACCCTCTTAGACCTAATTATTATGGTCTATGATAAGACAATAAGATGGCTATAGAGTTGTCTAGTATCGGTATTTTAAGGTCAGGTAGCGCTTTAAGTACTCGATGAAAAAAAGACTCACTCTTGACAATTGCACTATCTGGGTACTTTATCTATGCCTTCCCCTGGTTACACTCTATGTACTACTACAACTGTACCTTAAGATTGGGTTCACTGTCACTGATTTAAAAGTTGCTTGATGTTCATTTCCTAATACGACTTCAGTTACATTCGAGCCATTTAGACTTGAACAGAGAATAGCCTTTTCAGTTGTAAAGTAAAGATTATCTGAAATAATAAAATAACACAGTATTTTTCCCAGACACCAAATTATAGAGCTAGATATCAATCAATAGGCACTGTCTCAAAGGTTAGTGAGGTATATAATATCTTACGAAACTAAATCGAGCGATATGACGTCATATAGATAATAACCTTAAATCCAAGCCAAAAACCGCATTAATCAAACTAAGACACTATATACATAATGACTTATATGTATCAAGTTACAAGTTTTCATCTGCTCTGGGCCTCTGGCGTAGACGAGGAGGCGACGCCCTTATTTTATGTGCACCGTGAATGGGGAAAATCGGCTCAACGTGATCGTGAACTGCTAGAATCTGACTAACGTGATCCGCGAAAGCCCCTTTTTACATTTCAAAATTCGTGAAAGTCCCCTTTTTAGATTCTTTTTACATATCGTGATTCGTGATACGTCGTCCGTGAACGTGAAAATGAATTTAAAGTAATAATTTTACGATTATTTCAATAAAAACCATAAATTTTCGCCAAATCTTTGACGCTCGCAATGGCTATTCCATTATAGGACTTATATAGGACATTATAGCCGAAAATTCAAAATACATGCATCATAAAAATGGTATACTTTCTCCGTGCTTCGTGTTAGGCCATTTTTTAATCCGTGCTTTGTGAAACGCCATATTTTGCGTTCGTTATTCGTGCTCAACCCCCCCCCCCCTTCACTCACTTATAGACGATATAAGCCAAAGCATGGTGATACTATTTTTTATCGATTTAGTATACACAATTATATGGAAATTTGGCGAGGGATTATATAGAAAAGACGCAACTCAGCTGTGTCGGGATCGGCCCTTTTTTTGTCGGAGCGTTTTCAAAGGCTAGTAGCAGCGCGCTTATGAGCCTATGAGGGGGGCAGGAACTAGCTCCCCCTCAAAAAAAACAAAAAAGCTTAGTCCCCGAACAAGATTAGTGCAGTGGTTTAACATAGTGGCGGGTAGTTGACCCCCACAAACTTTATATATTCTTTAGAAAGGTGATTGTATGTACCTTGACTCAAATCTACTTCGTATTTCAATACTTACCTGCTAGCCAGTCGATGGCTATTGAATTTCTGCTTGATTCACCCTTGCTACCTTCTAAGCAAACATAATCAGACTCGTTTAGTAACTTGGTGAATATCCCATGCCCACAATCATTTGACCCACTTGTACCACATTTCTTTTTTGTGTAGGAATTTCCAAACGACCAGAATAATTTCTTCTTAGAAACATGTATACCAATAACCTTAACAGCTGCAAGAAGAAGATTACATGTATTTTACACTAAATGAAAGGACATCGCCTCCTTACGGTACTATATTCGCCGGTAAAAATGCTTCTTTGTTGACCAGTAAAACCAGCTTTGGTGGTTTTGATCAAGGGTAGGAGTCCCGGCATCACTGAAAATTACAAAATCGCGGGTTCCAAATTATTCCGAGAAATGCGCATGCGTGGTCAAATTATAGGGTTGCGCATACCAAAATCGCAAAAATGACAGCGGACTCCGGTAAAATAGGGATATGTTTCTATCCTTCTGTAATACAATTATATGACGTAAAAATTAGCCGTTACAGAGTTATTAACGAATTATTTAAAACAGTTTGACGTCACTTAATTATTGATTCGTTAATAACTCTGTAATGGCTGATTTTACGTCATACAATTGTATTACGGACAAATAGAAACATGCGCCTATTTTACCGGATCCGCTGTCATTTTTTGCGATTCATGCTAAGTTGATGACATTTCGTGTATATGTAATGTCAAAAGTAAGGTCACGTGACCTTATAATGTCATAGTTCTCAATATCTCAAAACGTATTTATGATGATATTTGGCATATAAGGTATATGTCACATGCTAAAAACATTCGCTTTGTCAAAACTGTGTTTACATGACCCACAGGGTCCCTGGGCTTAAATACATGTACGTAGCGAGAGGATCCGTTTTATGCATCGTTATACGCAGTCCGCAGGACCAAGCTCTTTAGAGCTTGTTACGCTCTTTAGAGCTTGTTACGAAATTGTTATGTCTTATTTAGACTATATACTTTTTTTTGTCAAATAGAGTTTAAAACAGTGGCGTAACGGAGGGTGTCAGCTGCATCGTCTGACGGGGGCCTCCAAGCAAGGGGGGCCTCGAGCAATAATGACTATAATTTTTTTTAACCTCACCTTTTTCCAAGCTGGTGATCAACATGTTTCGCTATCTAAGAAAACTACAAAGTTTAATGAACATGATAATGGCCTTTACGTTCAAAAATATCTTGGCTCGCTTCACTTAGCACGATATTATGATAAAGTATATATTATATTTTTTGCGTTTACCATGGAAAATCCATGAAATCGTTTTTCTAATCCATAAATTTCAAAATTTTCCTCGCCTCGCTCGGCTCCATAACATTATAAAATTATTTGTATGCGAATGCGCGCATAGAAAAGTTGTTGTTTTTCCGTACGCGGTACAGAAAGTCTTTGATCCTTTGATCCAAATGCCTTATCAATCTATGCTGATTGCTTGGGTTCTCAAAATGCTTTAAAATCGCTATCTA
>JAUCNG010091104.1:0-13995 GCA_032353305.1 Cephalothrix spiralis
AAATATAAATATTTTCGGCGAAAATTCCGCCCTTTCGACGAAAATTCCGCCCTGTGTCGGCGAAAATTCCGTTCGGCCGGCGAAAATTCCTTTCGGCGAAAGTTCCGTTCGGCGAAAAAATTCCTTCGGCGAAAGTTCCTACACCCAATAGACCATATTAGTTCCAGAAAACCTAACATTAGTGAAAAACATCACCGCTCATAACTATCAGTAATAATGTGTTCCCGTCTAATGTATTTTAAGTTTTTTTGTTCATTGAACAATTTTATTAGTAGGCCTAAACAAGGGGTTGAATACCAAACTAATCTTTCGCCGTTCCGCTATGATTTTTGATCTACAAATGGATAGCGAGTCCATGCGTTTCGTAGAAATTCGTCAGAATAAAATGGCGGCGATATCGCGAAATCTTAATAATAAAACTGTGTTCGAAGAACGATAAGTCTTATGAAAGGGCCCCGGTGATTTTTCGAGATTCCGCGCCACGAATGTACTCGCTTTACTATGGAGCGATGAATTGAAGCGGAATAAATTAGAGAACAGCTAGTAAAAAGGTGTTTTTTACTTTAGGATCCTTTAGTGCATAACGCATATGAAAAATAACATATCTTATTAGTAGGGTTTTAACACGTAAATAGGCCTTTACGTACAGTCATCAAAATTCGTTGATCCTTCTCCCTCCTCAACATTTAGTACGCTATTCTTTCTCTGAGCACGAAGTTTGTCCGCCATTAACTGGGCCTTTCTTCGTCTTTCCTCAGCAAGCTGTTGGCGTCTCAGTTCATCTTCTAATGATTTGTCTAGTAACTAGAAATGAAGAATATAGTTTTGAATGAAAAAATGGTACATGTATTTTAATTATTTCAATTTTATATACCGTCAAAGGAGTTCATTATAATTAATATTTTTGACATACTTTAATTAGTTTTATATAGTGTTAACTGGCATGCAAGAAATGGAAAATAACCATAAATTTGAATTCCACAGCTGCTTTAAAATTCATGGAATACATATTTCTCCAAAATAATCCTGGATACTCTAGTAAACAAAAGGTAGATATCTGTAGGCTACTATGTACATTGATACAACCTCTTGCGCTTCTAGCGTAAGTGCTACCATTTTGTCTAATTCTCAGTCAGTTTTTTAAAATAAAATGCTACCCCGAATGAGATTTTAACAAGCGCCAGTTGCCAGCAAAATTGAGACACTTGGTATAGCCAGGTGCAAGCGCGCTAACTCATTGAGCTAAATCGCTAATTACATTGTTGATATCAAACAATGATAATACTTATTCTATTATTCAAAATAGCGGACTAGAGGTTGTACAGGTCTATACAGGATGCTAAAAAGAACTGTAATTGTAATTATATTATTTGCTTCTGAATGGTGGCCACAACTTTAAAAAAAATCCATGACATTCTGGATGACAGTTAGTCGCGAAAACATTAAAAACCGCCCAATAACTTTGCAAATAATTTTGCCCAGGCGACATTTCATTCACAAAATTCCATGAAATTTTCAATATTTTATGACAATTGGGCCAATTTTGGATTTCCATGACATTTATAGGTACATGTTATGTGTATTCCAGGGTGGGAGAGTTCATACAAAACATGCAGATATAGGTCGAAAAAAGAGGGTGAATATGGTGCGCGGAATATGGCCCAATACCTCAACTTGTTACACATAAGAAGAAGAACAACAAAGAAGTTGATGTTTCGGCGAGCTGGCCCAAAATATCAACTTCTTCATAACACAATAGGAACTTTCCGTACACGTAAGAAGAGTTGATCGTGGTTTTGGGCAGTGAAAACAAAAGTGATTTACGTCAATAAAATTATTTCAGAACTTTTGGAGTTAAACCCCTACAACCCTGTTTTCGGCCCCCCGCCAAAATCTCGGAAGTGCGAGCCTAAACCCCATCAACCCTTATATTTTTGGAAAGCTTGTGGAAATTCTAGGTTCTAGGGGCCAAATTAACATTTTTTTTCAATTCTTTTAAAGGTTTCCAAAACAGGGTTGTGGGGGTTTAACCCCAAAAGTTCCATAAACTTGTGTATATACATACATGCATTGAGAATTGAATATAGGAGAAGTTGAATAAGAATTCAGAAATTCAAGATATAAAATACAAAATGAGCTACAATTACACTAAGCTTTGCATGCTTGCTCGCTACACAAAATCACCTTGGAATTTCCCAATTCACATGGATTTGTTTTACTCTGAACAGGAACGTAACGAAGCAAGGCGTTACTGTTCCGGCGGAAAGAGCCGTGATCGCCAACTCTAGTTCCCTTTCCTTTTGTTTTTCGTTTCTAAATACATGAGATTTAAAGATTACATAATAAGAATAATGAAGAAGCAACAAGAATTTTTATTATCATGTGCTTAATAATAAATGGTTAAGTGCTCAGATTCCTTTTACAACAAATATTGAAAGGAGATTTCAACTGGGGAAACATTTTAATTTCGCACTGCATTTATATAATGCACTTTTAAATTTTAAATGTAAAGCATAGGAGGCGGTTAAGTCAGTAAATTGCGCTAGCGCTATGTACAGGATAACTCAAAACGGAGTTATGCACCGCAGATGGGGACACTTTGTTTATAGCTACAAAATACTATATATGTATCGCCCCTAGAGGCGGGAATGCCCGCTCTATGGATGCCTTCCTTATGGGAGGAATCCCTAAGTGATCGATAGCGTCATGATACTTGTTACATATTTTTACACTTTAAAATACCCGGACTGCTTTTTCTTGGGTGCACTGTATACAAAATATAATCATTAAAGGATTATACATACTTTTTTTCCACGTTTCTTTTTTTCGGGTGTTTCCTCGCGCGGTGATCCAGAGGTTGGCGGTGTAGGCGTTCTTGGTGGCGGTGGCGTTGGTTCACGAGGTGGCGGAGTGGGTGGCGGCGTAGGTTCTTTTTCTTCGGTATCTGAAAAAATAGAATACGTTGTAAGTCGAGACAATATTGAATGAGATTTTTGATCGGCGATATCGAAAATCTCATTATGTTGTTTCGCAATTATTGCAATTTACATGTATAAGGGTAAAAATTTGCGAGATGTTTTTGGACAACCTCTAACTTTCAGACCAGAGCGGGTTTACCCCGAAAAAGAGGAGATTTATTTGCGGAAACATATCCTAACCGGGCCTCCTAGGATGCAATATGAGCTGATCTGAGCTGGAAACTTATTTAATTAAGAATTTTGAATCGCATCTCAAAAAAACCATTGTGAGTTTGCGGTACCGTAGACCGGGGTTACTTTGAAAACGCGGGTTACTTTGAACAGTCAATTTTGTCCCGAAAAAAACAAAAAAAAACTTATTTTTCAAATCATACGTTGGCTTAAACATAGGGGGTTCTTTTGAAAACGGGACAAAATTGACAGTTCAAAGTAACCCGCGTTTTAAAAGGGTATTCAAAATATTTCTCCTCTCAGAAACTCCATAGACGGAGGTGCCTCTTTTGCAAATATAGCAGACGATGTCTTTTTCAGGTATTTTCCCCTCAACCAATTTTCACTCGACCTTTTTAAAAGTGATCTGCAGTTAAACTTGTGTCACAGGCTTTCAAAGGTGTATAATCATAAAGCTAAGCAATAAGATTTTAAACAATGGCAATTGTAAGAGCACAAAGCAAAACTGACCATTTCCTAAACCAAAACCAAAATATTTCATGGTTTTATAAAAGGCCTACCTATTATTATGACAGGTTTCGGTTTCACTAATAATGAAATTCAAAATATAAGTTCCAATACTACAGTTATTAAAGATGTTACCATGTTACTGTTTAAACATTAAAAAGTATATTTGGTATTCAAACGAAATGAATTTTAAGCTTGACGAATTAAATTAACTTACAACACATATTTGTTGAACTTGTGGTATTCTAGTTGTACGTCCGCTTTTACCCCTACCACGAGTGTACAGATCACGAAGAACGGCCTGAACGGGCGTAAACCCCATCAACCTTTATTTTTTTTATTCGATCTGACCCAATTTGGCGGCCCTTGGACCAAACATTTTTGGAAGCGGGCTCCGAAAATTGGTCAAAACCTTTCGACATGAAAATAGGGTCTTCTTAAGAGGGGGGGGGGGGGGCAAATTTGAATACCGAACCAATTTAGTTCCATAAATATGTGTTGGATAAATATGTAATTGAAAAAAGTCCTTAAATCTTAAATGAATTTGAATGCTCAATAAAAATAGTGAATGATAATTGGAACCTTACCTTCTTTTGGAGTAGCTAATCCGGAAAAATCGTCGTCGCCAAAAATATCACCAGTTCGGGTCCGGCCAAATTCAGGCCTCTTAACGGCTGGCGGCGGGGTCGGAGGCTTTGGCTTTTCTTTCACAATTCTAACCTTCTTCTGAAGAGGCTTCCGTCTTATTTTTGGAGGAGTTCTTAATTCTTGAGGCTAGAAATAAGTTAACTTAACATAAATTCTCCAATTTCACACTTACATATGAATATTTTCACACTTTCATATTAAACATAATACAATACCAGACGATATTGATTAAAATTGTTACAAGTCCTTAATTGAAATTCGGACAATAAATTTGTCCTTACCAAATATAATTAAAAATCAATTATTGAAGTAGCATTTACTGTAAACTTTGATTTATTGTTAGAATTATATTTATGACCAAAAATCAAATTACAGGGTAAAGTAAACTGAAATTTTTCCTAGTAATTTAACCGGCAATGTCGTAAAATACTTTATTTGTTAATTTATATTCAGCCCTCCCGTCCTGATCCAACCGAAAAGTAGGAACGAATCATAAGATGTGCAGACTTCCTATCGCTCAATTAAAAAAAGTAGGTAGGAATTTGAGAGAAAAGTAGGAATGGCAAATTTATAGGATGGAGGTCCAATGGCCAGCTTTTTATCCCTAATGGAGGTCCGGTGGGCATCCCCCTGTAGGCCAAGCGGTTTGAGAGCTATCAGCAACCAAAAATGGCTATTATCAAGAGCTATCAAAAACAAAAAAATGAATCTGGACAAATTATAAAAAAATGTTTGTATAATAAGTTTTGACCAAAACGTTTCAGTAAATTTTTTCGTGGCTTTGTTTATAGTAATAAATACGATATATGTTGTTAAAACCGAGCAAAGATAGGCAAGAAAAATTTGAAATTTTGGCTTATAAACACGATTTAAGGCACTTTCACAAAAAGTAGGAATTAATTTTAAAAGTAGGTAGACGTACCGGGTAGGTATATATTTTTTTAAAGTAGGAAAAGTAGGACAATCTTTATAAAGTAGGAAAGGTGTGTTAAGTTAGGAAGTCTGGATGTGAGATATGGAAAACCGGAATTTTTACAAATGAACATATTTCAAAAGTCCTTGCATGTGGGTGAAAATATTTTTGTAATGTGAGCATATCATATACATGTAGGGTATAAAATGCAAGAGGAATAGTTGCTGTAAAAAGCAGATGATTTTTGAAAAGGCTCTGCACATAATCGACCGAAACTAATATTCTTAAGGTCCTAATTGCGTATACAAATAAAAAAGCAATAAAGGTTTAAATATATTATAATGTAAACATAAATATATAATTTTGCATGATATTCATTATTGAAAATATTACAGGTACCTTAATGGTTTTTGTATCCGTTTAACAAGCAATGGATAATACATGCAGTATTGAGAGGAACAATTATCCGATTTGAGTTCTAATCGTGAAGAATTAATTTTACAAGGGCAAGTATGAACATTGGTTATGTACATAATACCAAAAAGGTAATCTGAGTTCAGTTTATTAAATGAAATGGAGACGAATCAAAAGTGACAGAAATTATTTGCTCCGAAAATTAATAAGGTCATATTTCAAAAAGTAAATCAATAAATAACAATAAAAAGCTTTTGATATAGATCAATTAGATCATGTTAACATCGATTGATTTGGATTAAATCCAACGTGAAAGCAACGATTATGGATAAATGACTTCCTTACTATACCGGTAAGTTGAACTCACATGCCCTCGATTTTAAAATTTATGGGATAAAATACGTCAAATAAAAAAAAATCGTCGGGGTAAAATAATTTATTCATTTTTTACCGCCGACGGAATTCTCAGACTTCAAGTTAAGAATATTAATTTTTTTTTACCGCCGACGAGTTCATTTAAAAAGTTGACTCAATTTTTTTTTACCGCCGACAAGATTTTTTAATGCATTTCGAAAGTTTTTGGCACCGACGTCAGTATAGAATTACATGACTGTACATTAGTTAGGATCAGGGATATATTTCATTACCCGGTACGGTACCGTTATATAAAAAACTGTTACTTAGCGAATTTCTCAGTTTACGCCAAGCGAAACGAATTTTTTTCGAAATTAGTGGGTTAGAAACCTAATTTTAAGGCATTAAGAAAAGTTTGTGTCAGCCTTCTTACACAAATAAACTTTATTATGTTAACGCTGAGCGGAGCGAGGTGAGATTAATTTTGAAAATAAAGGGCCATAAATTGCTCCCGTCGATCTGTCGACTGTCAAAAGTGCCACTGTCGAAGCTGTCGCCGTGTCGCGTTAAAGATCATGGCCGTCAAACTGTTAAAATTTGGTTTATTAGATTTCGAGCTGTCAAACCCGTCAGGCCTTAAGCCGCTAACACTAATCTGTCGGCGATAGGCCCCGGAAAACGGGGCTGTCGATCTACACTTATGGGACCGTCAGGACTGTACGTATACACATGTACCAAGATCATTTTCAGCCTATAAACAAAAAATAGCTATACTAGTTTTAATGAAATAAATTATGTAAAATTTCGGGGGGTCAGTAAATAATTAGGCCAGCGAAGAACACGTGTAAAAATTGAAAGAATTTGTGAATTTTAAGTGAAACATGCATTTGAAAGTTCGAAAACATGCTTATCACCTCTGGTAAAGCTCCGTCTCCTTGTGTTGCGCTTACATCAAGACAAGTACTTAATAACTTTTCTTTACTAGACATGAGGTTGTCGCCGAGGTTATCGCCGTCCTGAACGTAGCGCAACATACCGTGACTGTCACGGACAAACATACCATTTTTTGCTCCCTTAGATTTTAGTTTCTTTGTAGACTGCGATGCAAATAAATTAGTTTAAGGAATGAAATTAATTTAGGGGCTTAACTGTCTACGAAGTAGACCATCATATCAGGAATATGAATACACATGTAGTTTTTTTTATAATTTTTTGGTCCAAATTCGGGAAAAAAGTGAAAAAATCTAATATCTTTATAGGGTCTCCAAAAATAAATAAAAAAATATTTTTTGCGCAAAATTGAGTCCTGGGCCAAATGACGCTAGGGTTAGCGCACAACCCTCAATATGATCTTATTTGACTACAGTAGCATAATTATCAATCTAGAAAAAAACATTTGGCACCAAAATGGTTTTTGGGGTGCTCTGGCGGACAATTTTTGAAAAAATTACGCGTCCCGACAAAAATTCGAAATTCGTCAAAAAAAATTGGTCTAGACCCTGCTATAAGCCGTTTGAAAGATAATTTTGAAAAACATAAGGGAGCGGAATCCGCCACCGCCTCCTTCAGGAATAGGGTTAATTTGGCATTGCAAAACGTTGCGTAATCCCTCAAATACCACATGTGGAGATTCTAGGGCTAACGGAGAGTACTGGAATGTGTATCAGATTTCAGATCGTTTAATTATCCCTTCCTCGGGTTCAAAAATCGACAATTTGGATAAGTATTTTTTCTTTGATCGGGAAATATTTTTCGCATTTTAGAGAAAGGGTAATTGCCAGGCCTCACAGTCATTTTTGCTTTTTTTAGGATTTTAGGATTTTAGGAGATTTAATTTTAATTTTATGAGATTTTAGGAGATGAGATTTCATGATAACTATTAACTTTCCTTTACTACAAACAAAATATTTTTGCCTTTCAATAAATTAATATAATATTTCATATAATTAATTAAAAGACTCTAACCATAATAAGTTTTAAATTTTTGTCCCGCGTCTTTGCACAAATAAACTTAAAATTTTAAGCCGAGCGAAGTGAGGAGACAATTATTTTGACACTTTTTAAAACATTTTCATCAAATTTGATGAGAAATAATAGGATTTTAGGAGATTTTAGGAGGAATGGTCATATTTTAGGATATTCTAAAATTTTAGGAGGACTGTTGCAGATTTGAAAAATTTTGAAACGAATAAAAAGAACTAAATTGTATTTTTGTATTAAATCGTAAAAATAGGGCAAACAATTCCTTGTATTATATCCTACGGTACCATAAATATAGCCTAGAGCTCAATGCTCCTAAATTTACCTAAAGTTTTTGCAACAGAATTTGAATCAAAATATACTTACGAAAGCCTTTTTCTTTATCATAAAGCCCGGCTTATACCTCCCATCAGCATCAAAATTTTTCTTAATATTTTTATTTCCAGGGGCGAATCCTGGACCAGGGCCGAATACTGAGAAGTCTTTAATAAGAAAAAAATATCATTTTAGGAATTGTTCATGAATTTTTAATTCTAATCCAGGCCGTTTAAAAAACAACAACATTTATTAAAAAAATAATGTTGGAACTTAAGCCTACCGCACACTAGTCCGCAAAATCGCAGGAACGCTAGAACGCAACAAAGCCTAACCCACACTAGTTCGCATAATCGCAGGAACGCTAGAGTAGAACGCCGATCCGCAGGATCGCATCAAAATTCCTAGTGTGCGGGGGCATTATCGCAATTCCGCAATATCGCAACAAAAATTGATTTCATTGCGATCTTGCGGAATTGCGATTATGCCCCCCCCACACACTAGAAATTTTGATGCGATCCTGCGGATCGGCATTTTAGCGTTCCTGCGATTATGCGAATTAGTGTTGGTTAGGCTTACATGTTTGATTTTTGTTGAGTTCTAGCGTTCCTGCGATTCTGCGGACTAGTGTGCGGTAGGCTTTAGCAGAGTAGTTTGAGTATTTGTCAAAAGAGGACGATTTTGTAAACGATGCAAGCACCACTATTATGATTTAATGTCCGACTCATCGTAGGATTTTAATTATCAATTATTGATAAAAATAGGGATCTAAATTGCTTCAAAATCAGACCGCTATAATTGATTTTACCAAAAAATCTTAATTTTGATTTTCCAAAAAAATGAAGAACTTAAAATAAATTTAAAAACTTAATTAAAATGTTGAACATAATACATGAATCATCGGTACAATAGTAAAATTTGTACTAACTAAATGATCGAGGATTAATTCTTGAAATCAAAACTCATGCAATCGTTTAAAATTTTTCAAAAAGTGTATACTAGAAAAAACTCTAGGCGGCGCGCCGATAAATGGGAAGGCGTCAGCGGCGGTGACATTATCGGCGGCGGTGCGCCGGGTGATATTATCGGCGGCGGCGCACACGTCTCGGTGCAACTCGACCAAAATATTTACCGGATTCCAAGATGTCAAATTATGAACTATTAAAATTTATCAACATTTATCATATATGAAAATTAGTTTGTAAAACACTCACCAGAATATGAATCCTGTTGTGGGTAGGTCCTTTTTGTGTTAGTTTTTGATGGTAAAATTATTTCGTCGTCTTCAGCTTTACTTGCAGTTGGGGTCATCAACCCTTGCGCAAACTTATGAATGTCAAATTCTAAAAAGAAAATTAACTGATCACTCAAACATGAAATCCCAGCCCCCTTCCTCGCGTCTTACTAAACTAATGCGCGTTATCCCCCGGTCTCTTTAATCTTAGGCCTCATAAAATCTATTTACAAAAAATTATTACAAGGGTGATCATTAAAGACCATTCATTGTTTTTATTAGGATATTATATTTTCATCTTCAATTGTAAAGTTTATTCGATTTGGTATAATAATCTAACATATAACACGCAAATGCAGGTTTTATTACAGAATAAAAATGTGATAATAATTCCATTTTTCCAAGATAGGAATTATTATATTGGTATATGACCAGAAACACAAAACAGACACATAGGTCATTATTTATATTATTACCCTACAGATGGTTTATTTCATTTAGCCAGAGTAGGGAATTTAACACTGCGCGTCGTTTAATTCGATTTTGAAAAACAAGCTTTATAGCTTTTATTTTCAAATTCATGGATGATTATTGCTCAATACAGTACTAGTTACGAATATCAATGCATATGAATTTACAGGAATAAACCATTTAGCACGCTAAGTAACAGTCGGCTTCGTCGACTCTTAAGCCTACCGCACACTAGGTCCGTTAGAACGCAGGAACGTTGGAACGCATTAAAAATCAAACATGTAATCCTAACATACGCTAATTCGCATAATCGCAAGAACGCTAGAACGCCGACGCTTCAAAATTCCTAAATCGCTAAAACGCAAGCAAAATCAAACATGTTTTATTTTGCTTGCGTCCTAGCATTCTAGCGATTATGCCCCCGCACACTAGGAATTTTTAAGCGTCTGCGTTGTAGCGTTCTAACGTTCTTGAAATTATGCGAATTAGTGTATGTTAGGATTACATGTTTGATATTTGCTGCGTTCTAACTTCCTGCGTTCTAACGGACCAGTGTGCGGTAGGCTTTATGAGCGAAGGCCGAGAGTAAATCAAGATAGGAAAATTTTAACGTGTGCGGTTTCGCAAAGTGGCTACTTCTTTACCATTTTGAAATTCCCCGACTTTCCCTGAGGTCACCCTGTATTCGGTTTGTGGATATCAATGAAGTTACTTAGCGTTAAAAATATTCCCATTTAAAATTGTTTAAAAAACTATACAAAAATGTTAATTTGTTCGATAAACAACAAGAGCGATAATAATCAACAATATAGTAGTCCAACTTTTGTTAAAGAAATCAATGAATTCGTCGTTCTATTTACAAAAATTGGACTTATTATTTGTCGATTTTCTTATTGTATTACAGCAGTAATTTTTTCGATTTTGAATCGTTCGTAATTACGTGAAATTACGGAGATTCAAAATCGAAAAAAACAAGCATGGTATATCATACAGAAACAGCACGAATGTCTACCACTTATATTTGCCAGTGTATTGATCGGCTGCACAAGAGCCACAGACCCATTACTCTAGTAAACAAGATCAATTACTCAGGCAATGTTCACGGAGCTATGCCGATGGGTTTCCTTCAGTAGACTACAGACCCATTAAAATTTCAGAAAAATATTTCGGTCGTCTGCAACGTTTTCCGACAACATTTGTAATTAAAAGAGATAAGAATTCTTAAGACATAGTTTTACCTTCATCGAGTTCCTCTTCCACAAATTCCGGTTCCGACTCTGGTTCCGGTTCTGGCATTTCTGTTGGTGACGGAGACGGGGAGAGTGATGGCTGAGGACTAGGTTGAGGGGTTGGTGATTTAGGTGGAGTAGTAATAGGGGACGATGTAGGGGTTCTTCGAGGAGGAGAAGGTGAGGAAGTTTTTGAAGAAGTTTCAAATTTGTGTGCTAAAAGATAAAAACATAAACATCAGATCGAGGAGTAACCAAAATTGATTTGCTCTTTCACATCTACATGTATAAGCGCTGGTACTATGCAGATCAAAATGAGAAAAGATAATGTACTGGTACCGCCTTTTGTTAAAATTCCTTCTTATTTCTATAGTGCCCAAGAAAAAGTGAAAGTTTGTAAAAAGAAATCGGTCAAAGTTCTCGTGCATGGAGATAGGTCCAGGAATAACAGTACCACTGAGCTCGTAATGTGACCAGTTGGCGCTGTTCAGTGGAATCGACAGTGAGTTACGTCATTGAGGCTGATCATTATTACGACATAAAAAAGTATTTTGTTACAAAATGTCTTAATATCTTGGTGAATACGGTACTTAAAGTTGCAGTCAATCGTAAACATTAACATAAGAACCATAGATTCTAGATTGGTTATCAAATTAGTATATAGTCCTTATCAACTACACTGGCCAAAGAGTTATGTTAAGTTACATCTATTGGATACACTTTCATCGTCTTTAAAAGTACTACATGTAATTGCCAAAATAAAGCAAATAACTATAATTTGTGATGCCATATTAGGGGAAGGGAACCAGTCTTACATTGCCCAGTGAGACTGATATAATGCCCGTTTGTCTGCAGCTTTAAGAGTGAGTACGAATACAATTTTGGTATTATTAGAAATGTGATGAAAGTTGATGAAAATTGAAAGAAAGTTAAAATTTGGTGAAAGCGACTCTTAGATATAAAATTCTGCATTTAAAATATAAATTGGTTGTGAAGAAAGAGAGAAAAAAGCCTATCATGCGGTAAAAGGGGGAAATAAAAAAAAAGGTACTTACCTTTAGATTTCCTTGGGTGTGGTGGGGTCTTATACAAATTAGCCCTTTCTTTAGCTCTTAAAATTTCTCTTAATCTATTTCTTTCCTCCATTTCTTTTCGTTTTTTCTCTAAATCTGCCCTCCTCTTTTCTTCTTTTTCCAACTTTAAATAAAATTTTAATACTGATGACGCTAACATAAAAGAGAGGGGGGGGAGGGGTTACGTTTCCCGCTTCTCGATCGATAAAAAATAATGGATTTTCCCGCTCCCGCTAAACAAAAATGTTTTCCCGCTAGATGCCAAAAATCCGTAATTAAAAGTCTAGTATCGACAGACATCACTTTTCGCGGCGGGGGTGTTGGAGGGCGATACGGACTTTCGTATACTAAAGTACCAAAATATCAGATAGCGAGTATAATAAAATACTTTTTATGCTTTATATCCTCTTTTCCCACTTCTCACTTCCGCTTCAACAATTTTCCCGCTCCCGTTCGCTATTTTTGGCCCGTTTCCCGCTATACTCCCTTTCCGGCCGCGAACTCCGTATAAGGGACTTAAGCCCCGGATTGAGTTCGCGCGAAAAGTTTGAGATTTCTTAGTACATAAATGATTCTATTTTGGGCCAAATTATGTAGTCGGACCACTTTATCGACGTTTCGGACAGTTAACTTATTTTATGCGATCAATAGGCTCGACTTATTTTCGTAAAGGTCTGGCTTTCTACCGACGCCAGGGGTGGTGACTCACCCCCCCTATATTTTCGCTTCTGAGCATGTGAGAACTTAAAGTAACATTTAAAGTGAAATCCAACGACAAAAATTGTAAGGGTGCATTGGCCACAACTTTTCGGAAACCAAATTCTCTTAAAAAGTCTGAACGACAGTCATTTAGGTCAATAACAACAATTTTTTAGAGATTCATGATAAATTTCCGATACCAAATTAAAGCCGATTGAGAAATATCCTGGAATAATTTCCCGGCTCATTTTTTTTACCTCTAGCAAGATCGCACAATGCCTGCGGTGTATAGGCATCAAGTTAAATAGACATATTCACAGGCAATTTCCAACACCTCAAAAAGCGATCAAAAATCAAATCACTCAATAACTCAAAGCATAATTAGAGATTTTTGTATACAGTGTGTCCCAATATTATGAAAAACATCCAGATGACGACATATTGTGACTTAATCAATCTGGAATATTTTCAGTGCATTTGAATTTTTAATAATTTTTTTGTTAATAGTAATTTGAATAAGAATTTTAAAAAGTCACATTTCTGAGAAATTACATTTTCGAGAAAGGACGTTCATTTGGGGAAATTTAACTTTGTGGTCCATTGGGGAAATTTATGTAGTACAGTTGTTGGTAGACAGATTTGTACCTTTATAGTTTATTTCATTTGAAAGACAAGACCATGATCCTGTCTAGTGATCACTAGCAGCGATATGGTCAATTCATAATTAATAACTTTAGTTACAATATGACGTCATCTGGCTGTTTTTCATAATATTGGGTAATACGAAAACGGCACAACCTGGTACAAAAATTGCCTTAACCCCTCGTTCAGTGCACGATATATTTTTAAAACCAGAATCCATGAAATCGGTATTATAACTACAATTGAATGTAGGTGATCCATGGTTGTTGATTTCTAGATGCATTTAAATATATATTATTATTAGCTAAATTGGATTTCTCTTGTTAAATTGGCTATGACGGCAAACGTAATCCTATTGAAACCCAAT
>JAUCNG010093325.1:0-13950 GCA_032353305.1 Cephalothrix spiralis
CCGCGATCACACAAGAGATGCGAGAAAGGACGTTCGTACACTTGGATCATCTGATCGATCATCTGATCTTCTCACTCACTCACTCACTCACTCGCTCACTCGGCACATTTCACTTGCACATTGCACTTAATTTCCTATAATCCCATTCAATAACTACTGCTTAGTATGAGCTAAAACATGGCTAAAAAGTCATAGATGGGTTACAAAAGTGCCATGTGCGCCGCCCATTTCAAGAAACTTTGGTTGACCTTTACGATATGTCAATTTGACGTTGAAAAAATGGTGATAACGTTTCCAAGAGCTTCCATATGGGAAAGAACATGCTGGGTATCCGGTATATGCCACTTAATCGATAAAAAATTAGATGTCCATGACGTAGGAAAAGATAGCGCCCCTCACTTTTGCTTATAGTGTCTAACCAGAGCTGCTGAAAACTTCTAATTTGATGCACAGTTACAATAAGGTATAGCGTTAGATTATCGTCGTGTTTATAAATTGGGATTCACTCCCAAAGGCCGCTCAAGAATCATGCGGTTTTTGGCGTGGATTTGTTTTTGTAAGAGTGCAAATTTTCAATGCACAAAATATATACTTTGCACTGTAAGAGGCCGTCCATAAAGTACGTACACTCGAAAGGAAGGGAAGTCTGAGATTTGAAAAATATCCCTAAATACGCATACTAAAAAATAGGGTACGATGGGTCAATTTGGACGGCCCCTAAAATGCGCTTTTAGTATCAGCCTGTTTGCGCAATTATTATGAAAAGGTAAGTAGGAGCCTACGAAAGGCCATATGCTACTCTTTTTATCTCTCTATGAGGTCTTACCAATGGATTTCACTTGAGGTCCGACCGACTTGCTCAGTTGACAGGGGCTAGACTGAATGATCGTGACGTCATCCAAATGGAGAAATTGGACAGCCTACCCGGGTATCTGTAGACTGGAAACGATTAACGCATAAAAAGACGTAATATTGGGAGCATTAATCGATTTAAAAACCGAATAGACAAGTACTATAGGAATCACGGGAAGATATGAATATTTGGAGATTTTATTTCTGGCATTGGTTGCTATGGGACCCTCGGGTACCCAAACCGTAACCTTATTAAATAAGAAAGAAATTAAAGAAAATATCACTGGGAGTAATTTTTAATCATTTTTTCAGACTTATTTTTGTGCTGTAAGAGATGGCGTTATCATTCACGTGTCAACAGAAATTCGAAACACGCTCCGGTACCCAAAGGTAAGAAGAAAAAAAACAAAGATTAAATATAACCAGATAGTACCAATATAATTTTGTCCGGTGAGCACTTGTTCATTCAGGGCCCGAATACTCCATCCGGGGCCAAGGAAGACGCGACTCGTAGTGAGAGACCCGAATGCCGAACCTATACAATATTTATCGTAATGTTTCATGGTGTTATATAAGGTATATTACATACATGTACCTTTGTCACCGGGTATAAGTCGTATAAGATATACACGAGTTTTTTGCGTGTTCTAAACGCGTCCAAAACGAGTTAATATCTTATACCCGGAGACAAAGGTACCGTATGTAATATTCATTGTATTTAGCAACTTTTAGGGTATTTTTAACTATTTTCAAATCATTTAAGTCAGTATTTGTGTACAGTTTTAGAGGGTTCTCAAAATGGACAATAGGCGTCTCAAACAGTCGCTTTTGGACTAAAAGAAGGCCGAAATGACACTTAATTGCTTAAAATTATAGACTTTTGAATTCGGTCCTTAATTGTGCTCGAACATTACACACTTATATGTCGTCAAACTTGTGCGTTTTAGACACTCTAGTGAACGAATCACCATTAGCAAGTCTACCAGAGCACCTTAGGATTTGACTTTTATTGGAAGCCTTCTCGGAAGCCTCGCTTTGGAAGGCCTCATTACCATAATACAGGCTGTATTACATAGCCGATTGAACTTCGACAACTGTCGGGTATGCAAATTACCTCGGTGTGAAAGAAACTTACTTCGGACGGCCTAATTACCATAATACAGGCTGTATTACATAGCCGATTGAACTTCGGCAAATGTCGGGACACTGTTTACAAGAAATACAAAGTCTAAAAAGAGACGCAACGTGTTAAATACATATATATTCCAGTGAAATATCAGTGTGGCGGATGCTAGGAGTCTCCTATTAACATCTAATATATTTAATCTACACAGGGAGAGGTCATGGAAAAGATTGGCAGACCCTACGCTGAGTAGGGTTGCTACATTTAGGAGTCAAAAACCATTTTTTTCACCACCTTTTTTCAATTTTTTCTTTCTCTGTTTTTCTACCATTATTATTACTTATATCGATATAAGTACATTTAGTAGCAAAACCTAGCAAAACGACAAAAATTGGGTGGGTGGTCAAAATTTTTAGAAAAAAATTGGTGCGTTGTGGAAAAATTGGAAAAAGTTTGATTAAAAAATCTGGGCCGCAGGAAACATTTTCAACCGTGTGCAAAAAATAGGTGTGTGTGGTCTAAAAATTGGCACAGTGGAAAAAGGGGTCGGTGTGGTCAAAAAAGACAATTTGCCAATTTTTTCCATGCCATTTTGTGGGTGGGTGGGTACCTCAACCCAATGTTTGGCCTATGTGTCTGCCAATTTTTCTTTGATCTACACCAAATACAATTTTTTCTACTCTACATCATAAGACTTTTATTTATGCGACTTTAAAGAAGAAATTCGACAAATAATGGCAGAAGATTATTGTAGGCTTTTAAAAGTTATAATCCAATGATAAGTAATTTGAATGCTTGCATTGTATTGCTATGTGATAAGTCATATACTAATTCTAAAAGCTTTAAGATTGACATATCAGTCTGACACGTATGGTTAGTTTTCAATAGACACAAAAATAGGTTTAGGAATCGAAAAAACGTATTCATGTATGTATAGATTTGTAATAGACGCTCTAAAAATACATTGAACCAATAATTAAAATAGAAAGCTAGTTATTTACACAGCGATTTGTATGGTAAATTGTGACAGAGAGGTTTATTAAATAAATTTTTATTATCAAATAAGAGTGCATGAATATGGATTATACTTTATAGAGACGTTTGATGCATGTGAGTACTTCATTCGAAAGTTTATATCACTGAAGTCCATCTCTAAGAAAGATTAGATTTTAAGAAATTGTCATCAAGAATATATACAACTGACGGTTTACAAAGACATTCAGATGGTGATCGATTAGTACTTTGATACACATAAGAACTGTTATAAATCTGAAAGTCTCGAAAAATGAATCCAACATTAAACAGTAGGCCTAGCGAGCTCTTAAAAGATTTCGAAAATGCAAGATCTGATTATGAGGCTTGTATTCTTATTAACAACATCTGGCCAAAAATTGAGCAAAGTTATGATCGTACAAGTTGTTATTCGAACTCATTGGTTTTATGGGAATCAGTTCAAGGTATATTCTCGACAAAGGGATTTTGTGCAGCACAAAAACTGCTTGAACTGATTTCTGATTCTAAAAAGTTGATGAAAAGAAGTTTAAATCGGCAGCCTAGAGCGCTTATTGCAGCTGAAGACAAGAAACACACATCAGTTTTACACTTAGCAAGCGTATGCGATATAAACAATATTGTATACCTATTGATAGAATCAGGGTGTCCGTTGAATAAAGAAAATGGCGAAAACAAAACTGCCTTGCATTGTGCAATTGAAGGGGGACATACTGTCATTGTACGTTCGCTTGTAGAAGCAGGTTGTTCCATTGATATGGGGGACAGCGAAGGTAAAACTGCCTTACATTATCTGTGTGAAAAACACTTACCTAATACTAGACTTAATGTTCATTTCTATAAATCATTAATATCTGATGTAGCAGTTGTAGGGTTTCTAATAGAATCAGGTAGTGATATAAATAAGATAAGTAAAGGAGGCAAAACGGCTCTACACTATGCGAGCGGAATAGGAAATGCTAACATTGTACGTTTGCTTGTAGAAAAAGGTTGTTCCATTGATATTGGGGACTGCGAAGGTAAAACCGCCTTACATTATCTGTGTGAAAAATACGTACCTGATATTAGATATGAATCTGATGCTGCACTTGTACAGTTTCTGATAGAATCAGGATGTGATCCAAATAAGATAAGTAAAGAAGGCAAAACTGCTCTACACTATGCTAGCGGAAATGGAAAAATTGTACGTTTGCTGGTAAAAGCAGGTTGTCCAATTGATTTGGTAGATAGCGAAGGTAAAACTGCATTACATTATCTGTGTGATAGATGTGAATCTGATGCTGGACTTGTACGTTTTCTGATAGAATCAGGATGTGATATAAATAATACATGCAAAGAAGGCAAAACTGCCCTACATTGTGCAAGCATAAGGGGATACGTTGACATTTTATGTTTGCTTATAAAAGCAGGTTGTCTAATTGATTTGGAAGATAGCAAAGGTAGAAATGCCTTACATTATGCAATCATAAGGCAACATACTGACATTGTACGTTTGCTCGTAAATGCGAAATGTACGTTCAATTTAAAAGACAACGAGGGAAAAACTGCCTTACATTATGCAATCATAAGGGAACATACTGATGTTGTTCGTTTGCTTGTAGAAGCAGGTTGTCCAATAGATTTGGAAGATAGCGAAGGTAAAACTGTATTACATTATCAGTGTGATAGATGGGGATCTGATGTCGCACTTGTACGTTTTCTGATAGAATCAGGATGTGATCATTATAAGATAAGTAAAGAAGGCAAAACGGCTCTACACTATGCAAGCGGAAATGGACAAACTAGCATTGTACGTTTGCTTGTTAAAGCAGGTTTTCCAATTGATTTGGAAGATAGCGAAGGTAAAACTGTATTACATTATCTGTGTGCAAAATACACACCTGATGCTGGAATTGTACGTTTTCTGGTAGAATCAGGATGTGATATAAAAAAGACATGTAGAGAAGGTAAAACTGTATTACATTATCTGTGTGATAGATATGAATCTGATGCTGCACTTGTACAGTTTGTGATAGAATCAGGATGTGATCCAAATAAGATAAGTAAAGAAGGCAAAACGGCTCTACATTATGCAAGCGGAAATGGACATACTAGCATTGTACGTTTGCTTGTTAGAGCAGGTTGTCCAATTGATTTGGAAGATAGTGAAGGTAAAACTGTATTACATTATCTGTGTGCAAAATACACACCTGATGCTGGAATTGTACGTTTTCTGGTAGAATCAGGATGTGATATAAATAAGACATGTAGAGAAGGCAAATCTGCCTTACATTGTGCAACCAAAAGTGAAAATGCTGACATTACACGCTTTCTTGTAAAAGCAGGTTGTCCGATTGATTTAGAAGATAGCGAAGGTAAAACAGCCTTACATTATTTGTGTGAAACACATAAACTTGAACCTTTAAGTTTTGTGATAGGTAGGGTTGCAAGTAAAGATAGCGAAGCGGCTTCACATCATGCAAGTGAAATACGATATCTTACAAATTTGCTCATAGATGCAGGTTGTCAGACTGATTTGGTAGATTACAAAGGTAGAACTGCCTTACATTATGCAAGTATAGGTGGAAATGCTAATATAGCTCATTTGCTTATCAATGCAGGTTGTCCGTTGAATTCATTTGATAAGAACGGCAATACTGCTTTACACTTTGCTTGTAAAGAAAATCATCACGATATTTTCTGTATTCTTATCAAATATGGATGTTTCGCAAACCTGGCAACAAGCATTGGATGTGGTGACTCTCTGCTGCACTGTGCTACAAGATTCCAAAGAATCAAAATGGTTGATGAAATTTTGAAAACAATGAGCAATAAAGATGGTATTGATTCAATTAATGTAATCAAGCAAACTGCATTGCATATAGCAGTTAGTTCTAATGCAAGAAATTCATTCAAGATAGCAATATCATTAGAACAGGCTGGTGCAAATCTTAACTACAAAGATGTTGATGGCTTTACAGCATTAGATCGGGCGGCAGAGAATAACAACATTGATTTCATAAGATATGTGATTGACAATGACAACTGCAAATATGTGAATGAGCTATTTGAAAATGCACTGCTGCTGAAAATGGCAATTTTGAAGTTTTATCCATCTTGCTACGTCATTTAGCAAAGGATGAAAATATCGAGGTAGAACTGATTTCTCAGCCGGTGAAAAACGTGTTAGAAAGTAAAATAAAAAAGTTAGAAATTTGCGAAAAACATCTTGAAAAACATCATAAAATCCTTTCTATACCGTCCTTTTTGGCCCTCATTAAAATAAAAGAAAACAAAGATCGCCTGTCGCTGATACTTGGAAACAAAAACATTAAACTTCAAGAAGCATTTGGTGAACAAAGCATTCAGGCTTTGATAAAAATAGCAATAGAGTCAGAAGAAGACAACCTCATCAAAAGAGTTGAGAAGGGTATTGAACTGGGGAGAGGCAATTTTGGTCAGGTTTTCAAAGGTGTAATACAGTCGAATGATGGCCGGAGTTTCGAAATTGCCATGAAATGTGCAGCAACAGACGATAAACATAACGAATCGTTCTCGATTCACAAAGATGAGGCATCCAAAATGAGGTCTCTAATTCACAAGAACGTTGTTAAATTAATCGGTACTGATCTACGGGAAATGTGTATCGATGGACAATATCGAATGTGTATGGTTCTATTTATGGAACTCTGTAGGGAAGATTGTGTGAAATATTTCATCAGAGACGGTGAAATATTTGACAGAAATCCAGGCAAAATAGGTGATATCGTTCACGATGAAGATATTACATTTAAGCTGAAAAGAGCACAATTTAATGTTACACATACTGCAATTCAGATCATGGAGGGATTGAACTTCCTTCATAAGAATGATATCATCCATCGTGACTTAAAATTAGCAAATATTCTAATTTCGTTCAAAAACGAAGCCAAGATAACAGATTTTGGGTTATCTTGCAAAGTCCAATCCAAGGATGCAGAAACATTTGCAGGAACTTTAGTATACTCTGCACCTGAGGTTTTGAATAAGCCTAGACAATATTCAAATGCCTCAGATATTTTCAGTTTCTCACTTATTTTGTATGAGATTTACTATGGCCAAATCTACTACAAACTGGGTGACTTTACAGATATCAGTTTGCAGCGAATAGTCGATCAAATACGATGCGGAAAAAGACCCAAATTCTCGACAAATGCACCACCCGATGACTTGATGAACTTGATCACAAGTTGTTGGAAACAGGATCCGGAGAATAGACCAACTGATAGTGAATGCTCGATCCAACTTAAAAAGTTTCTACAGAGTATCAAGGCTAGTAATTCTAAATGGGAAACAGAATTTCATGATCAGGCAGACCCATCTGTAGTACGACGCCCAGAACTTTTGTCTTCGGGATTGTCTAACATAGCCCCGCTTCCCAACTTTTCTGTGTTATATTCGAACATATCTTCATGTAGACATTAAATTGATGAGACATTTCAGTTCATGCGGTATATTCAACGACTGAATGCATGCTGCCAACAGTTTTGTTACCTTAAATAGTGCGTGGGTGCAGCCTCAAATGTTTCTACTACAGCATTTCTGGTCCAGCCAAAGAAGGAAAGAGTACTGTCCACTGTTTACCGCTGCATGTTCTTACGTTCTCAGAACGAAGTTTGAAAGAACAATGACGCCGGTGAAGCCCAGTTACTTTTCTTACGCCGAAACACCCATATGCATGGTCCTCGTGTTATCCCCGTCTCAGTGATATATGCGGCAACTCTATATAAAGCTCAATTTCAAATTTGTCACATATCACACCGATTAGATCGGTGCGCCGTAATTGAATCCTAGACCCTAGCATACCCCTACCATACCCGGATATAAACCGAAACAAACCCCTGAAACCGCTACATCGATCGTGAAGTCACATCAATGTCACATCTTTGAAGAAGCTTATTTACCGCTGCATGTTCTTACGTTCTCAGAACGAAGTTTGAAGGACCGGACAAATACCAATTTTCGGAATCCTCGGAAGGAGAGCAATTTTTCATATATCGAAGATGACTATGAAACAAATCACAATTGCTATATTTGATTTAAAAATAGTTAATTTTTACAAATTTCGGATAAAAATGACTGAATGTTTTAATGAACTGCGTTGAACAAATAAAAGACTTTGTCCAGTCTATATGTATTGTTCTGATAGCTGTACTGTGTAGGGTTGGTACTATATATTAGTTTAAAACCGACAATATGTTAATTGTATATAGTTTATTCAATAGTTTGCTAAAAATAGCAAAACAATGGACTTTTTCCGGGATAACAAAAACATATAGTTAAGAGCAGGAGTGTTTAGAAAGTAGTTTCTTAAAATTAAAAATAAATCTCTTCATGCAGCATGTGTTTAAAAAAGTTGTGTATTTAAAATCAAAAAGCGCTAAATGTAACTTTAAACTTTAAAAAATTTGAAGTCTTAAAATAAGTCTATTTTAATGTAAATGTGTGTTTTTTATGAAAAGAAAAACTTTGAATTTAAAAAATAAATAATGTAAATAAGGTTTGTTTTTAAAATGTGAATACGACCAACGAACTCTGTAGAAATATAGAGAAAAAAAAGATTACATGAACATGTTCATGTACTTTTAAATCAATCATTAAAAAATGGAAGACTTGGTGAATATGGGTTGAGAGAGCGATCACTCGCCTCCGTGCGAGCGATCGTGCGCAACAAAATAATAAAAGGCACTAGAAGCACTTCTAATAGCACTTTACTGCAGGTAGAGGCACTATAAGAGAAAGCGCTTTACCAGCTGTAAAATGCCACTAGAAGAAAAGTAGGAGTATGACATCTTTGAATTGAGCCAGCTCTATACTACTAATATGGTATTTTTTGACACTCGTTTTTCATTAGATCAATCACATATTACACCAGTATCAGCACGCTCGTTTGACCCTTACAATGACCTCAACACACCTGCGGCAGTACCACGGGATATCACCTCCTTGATTCCGGTGGGTATGGTTCACGGATAAGGGTCATTAAGTGCAAAGTGAGCCAAAACACTCACTTTCCCACTACTTGTATTTATAAAGAAGGTAGCGATATTGTATTATATGAAAAACGCCCTCTTAAGGTAGAGACCAGATTTAGAAATATAGAGTCCTGGATACGGATTTTCCGTAAATGTGCCTTCTGTTAATTCCACATTGATAAAACCAATATGTCGAAATACTAGATCTAGCCCAACTCTATGGTTAAGTCCTAAACACGGCTAAATTTAGCCTAGCTATCTTCAAAAATTTCAATAGTTTTCAAGTAGCGCTATCATGAACGTATGAATAGGCACTTAAGAATTTGTTAATTCTATAGAAATCGAATGGCTATTTGTAACCATGTTTAGGACTTGACCATATTAGGGTTGATGGGGTTTAGGCCCGCATTTCTTCGATTTAACCCCAAAAGTTCCATAAACTTGTGTATACTAAGAGAAATTGATGTTTGTATAGTATCCAAAACATTAGAGATGAATTTTAAAATTATTTCTTTCGTTCATGATTGTGGATTTTATTAATCACAAAAAGACAGGTATCACTTTGATGACCTTGTTTTATATTAAATATGGTCGATTACTCGTAGAGAAATCCCTAGAATTTGTCAATGAAATCAACCAAATTTATATTATAGATTCCTACTGTAAGTATAGCTATCAATACACACCGCGTCGCGTAATATTTTAGTGATTCCGATATGACGTCACACAGCGCAACTTTGCGCAAAATTTCTGCGGTTAATATTGATATTCAGAATTTGGGATCTTTTTGTCTCGATTGAATTGATATATGAATCGATATTAATATATGAATATATTATACTTATTTGAATAAAACATTTTAAGGCTTAGCTTTTTTTGACTTGAAAAGCCAATTTATAGTTTTGCTTTATGCAATTTGTAGCGTAAATTTTAATCGATTCAATTACTCGGCAACCGCGTCTAGAATCGATTGAAATTCTTGTTTAAGAGAGGTCTAGCGTGATTTGGCCATTTTAAAGTCCGAGAAACGTGATTTAGAATTTTAACGGCTTACGTGATCGACCGTAAAATTAGCGTGATCCGTGATTTACTTTATTATCGGCTAGCTGGCTAATGTGAAGTCAAATATTAGCGTGATTCGTGATTTCACTTAAATAAAATTTTATCGGTAAAATTTCTACTCTTTATTTATAGGGTACGCTAATTGGAAAAGACATTCAATCTATCCTGCATCCACAAGACGTTATAATCATCACTGATCTTCTTGCTGGGGATCCTACTCCACAGGCTACAATACCCGATCTTGCACACGGTAAATACAAGAATACAGAGAAAGAATGTGTTTCCTTTTTGCGCCCATTTTATCGATTTTCAAAACATATTTATATCGTGTGGGCCCTTAAATTTGTCCCGCTGTTTAAAAGGCTAGCTGGACATGTAGTTCCAATACTAATGATATTCACCTGATATTTTGAATGCAGTATAATTATGTAATGCAGTTTCATTTTTATATCATTAACAGTTTTTAAGTTATATCAACTTATGATAGAAAACGGAATATCAAAGAATGACGTTTAAAATGTCCGTGTGAATCATTGCCCGTTATTAATAAAAACCCCGTTGTTTGATAAATAGAAAAGCTGTCGGCTTTAAATCTTAGAATGATGTTAACATTGATGCTCTCTCTTAGTTGTGTTAATCGCAGCATCGTTCAAAGAGTTAATCTATTCGTGTTCACTTTAAACATCCGAAAAAAATTTGTTTTAATCATTCACGCGCGCCTTCGGCGCTCGCCACATACGATCATCGTTATATCGGACAAAAGTTATTGCAGTTGCTCTTCTTTTATGAAGGCATGGGAAATTTTTATCACTTGTTGTTAATTTAATCCAAGCACTCCATCAGTTGCTACATGTACGTTTGAAATTTTTGAACGATGCTGCAATTAATAAAACTGATAGAGAACATCAATGTTAACATCATTCTAAGATTTAAAGCCGAAAGCTTTTCTATTTATCAAACAACGGGGGTTTTTAATAACGGGCAATGATTCACACGGACATTTGTTGTAGACTGGTTATTATTTCAGGAAATGTCCCAAACTTTATTGATGCATAATATTTCATTTCAGACGCCCTCGGAATACAAAATATTAATTATGCGAGATTAAGAAAGTATAAGGGTCTAAAGCAGGGATTCTGTATAGGCGGAAACTTAATACGGTACACGTCATTTAAAGTACGTCTTTATGAACAAAATGCTGAATTGAATACAAAATTGAACGATGCTAAAATCAAATTGATAGCCTGGGATCAGCTACGCTCAGCATACAAAGGTAAGCTTTTGCAACGATGAATGAAATTATGGCACGACGAACGGGTCAAAACCTTGATGGCCTTGATAACGTCCGCGGACCGTAGCTAGGGTATGATGATACGCATAGGCGTATCGTAGTATGGTCAGTGATGGTAAAGTAGCTTCCAATTGGTTATTATACCTATCAGCATTCCCCTATGTTAGGTCTGTGGATGGTAGTTCGATCATTGATGATAGATATAGGCATCTCATTGGCTGATCTGCGTATTAAGCCTACCGCACACTAGTCCGCAGAATCACAAGAACGCTAGCACGCAACAAAATCAAACATGTAATCCTAACCAACACTAGTTCGCATAATCGCAAGAACGCCGATCCGCAGGATCGCATCAAAATTCCTAGTGTGCGGAGACATAATAACTAGAACGCTAGAACGCAACCAAAATCAAACATTGGTTGCGTTCTAGCGATTATGCACCGCACACTAGGATCGGCGTTCTTGCGATTCTGCGGACTAGTGTGCGGTAGGCTTTAGTGTACCATAGCTACTTATCAATATACCCTAGCAAGGTTTTGACCTGTTCGGCGCGCCATATGAAATGCACCGCAGACCGTAGGATGTGCGAAAATTGCGCTGCATTGCCCTATAGTGCTCAAAAAGAATTAATCAAAGCAGGCGAAGGTTATATCGGCATCAGTTTCCATCACGAAGAACCGGAGTGAATTTTGATGTCTTAATGCTTTTTTTAATTACTTGGTTTACGGATAAACTTTTCAAAAAATCCCGCCGGCGGCGGTAAAAAAAATCATTATTTCTATTTTTCCGACGTTTCGACTTATATCATGTTGTGCAATTAATTTTTCATTCGACGTCTGGAAATTCCGTCGGCGGTCATATTTCTATATTCCGATGTTTTTTTTCATTCGACGTTTGAAAATTCCGTCGGTGGTAAAAAAAAATGTTAAAGAAATTTCAAAAAAATCTCGCCGGTAGCGGTAAATTTTTTTTTTTTTAAATTATTTTCATTTTTCGGAAATTTTCACCGGCGGTGTTTGTAAACCAAGTAATTAAAAAAAAGGCCTTATAATGTTTAATGCATAGGACGCTAAAAGCCAACGTATTGGTCTCTGTATCCTGTACAGGGCTCAATACAAGGTATTTTAGAATCTCACTCGGCAAAATTTCCGTCAGTTACTGGAAACGGTATTTTGAAACTTGACAAATATGGTGTCCTACGAGTTCAAGACCCGACTCTTAAATATTTATCGAATACATATTGTGTATATATCATTATTTTTAAAACATTTATTAACGGTTAGATGATCTACAAGCGTACCTCTGTGTCATTTTCAAAATTGTTTCACAACCCTTCTGTAAATTATCATTTTCCTGTAATTTATGGATTTTCATATTCTTTTTTAGCACCCTTCGAAAAACCTGAAGAAAATACATTTTTAACGCGCACATCAGCACAAAGGATGCTAAGTACAATATCATATAGGTAAACTTACATCCATCTTTAATATTATAAGTTTATATATTTATTGCTAATCGTGACGACACCGTGTTTAAATTGTCGTCTGGAAGGGTTTTTCGTGAACCGTAAATCGACCTTAAATGGACACCGTTATCGTAAAATGGCGAACAAACGGTCGTAAACGTTAACAGTGATATTTCAAGAGACGTAATCGTAAACCGTAAAACACGATTATTCGTAAACGTTAACCGTAAATCGACTAAATTCCCGTAATCGTAAAGCATAAAAAGCTATTAAGTTGAAATTTTGTAATCGTAAACCGTATAATCTAGATAATTTTCCGTAAACGTAAACCGTAATAGTAATATCATGGCGTAAAACGTAAATTGGTTCTGTGTTATCTACGAAAACTGCGATAAAATGTTCGTTTTTAATTTTTGTAAAGCATCAAAACACTTAAATTCTGTGTCATAATTCGCAAAAAGGTAAAATGCTACCTAAATTCCGTAAACGTGAAATAGGCAAATTTTGCGATCGTAAACGTAAAATGGCCGAAAATAAGTCCGTAAACCGTAAACGGGACCCCCCCCCCCCCTTCCAGATCCTCATTTAACTCAATATCGTGATCTTACATCACTATTAAACATGTTGTTTATAAATAAAAGGGGGGCTTATAGGGGTACCGCCGCGGTGTGGCAGGACTGGTCCCTTAGTTAAAATTAATATATATGATAGTGTCAAAACACAGTTCGAGAATCGTGGAAAAAACTAGCACTGTTATTTTTTTGTGCCCCTTCTTCTTACACGATAAACCATTTATGATGTTGATCTTCAATTTCCAGTGGTATTGAATTGACAGGCTACATACCGCAAGAGTTTGTACAAGTACCCCTCTTTGAATGTTATCATCCTGATGACTTAGAGGTAATATACATGATGTACAGTCAAGGTAAGGCCAAAACATTACTTTTATCAGGTGTTATTTGATTTTCTACTTAAGGTATGTGCACTGAGTTAGCAAAAATATTTTGAAAAATATTTTATTTCATTTATTGATTCCTTTAGTTAAGAGGATCATTTTCGTGTAAAAATATCGTGTCTACATGTTGAGGAAGTCCCTAAAAAATTGTTTGTATTCTTCCTTTCATACAGCAGGTGGGATGATTGAAATCGCAAA